>VWZV01011282.1:180540-196090 GCA_013397155.1 Irena cyanogastra | reverse complement strand
TCGGAGAGGAGAGGAGAGGAGAGGAGAGGAGAGGAGACGTTCGGAGAGGACAGGAGAGGAGAGGAGAGGAGACGTTCGGAGAGGACAGGAGAGGAGAGGAGAGGAGAGGAGACCTCACAGGGCAGATTCTACTTTGATTCTACTATTTTTTTCCATCTCAACACATTAAACAAGTTTCATCCCACTTTGCTGTAGGCTCTTCATGGCAGTGCCTGCATTGGGAAACTACACACCTTAGGCTTTCCTGTACTGAATGAGGAAACACAAACCCCAGAGGCCTCAGATGGACCTTCTCTCCCCAGGGAATATGTAAACAGCAAAAGGTCATAAGCTGTGAGCTGGAAAAGTCTATTTGGTATCTAATTATTTAGCATGGATCTGTTCCTAGAAGAGCCCACATTTCATGCAATATCACTACCCCAGAGCAGCTAATTTAGAGAACAATACTGGTGGGCACCTTCTCCATACCTAGACTCTAAGGTAACATGGTTATATTTGGGTTTATTGCTGAATATCAGCCTTAAGCTCTTAATTTCAATCAGAAATGAAGTTAAACACTCCACTTCAACACAGGAGTTTGGGTATTTTGAAGTGGAATGTATTTATAAGCTTTTTTTAAGCAGCAGTTCCTTTCTATGAGACCACGAGGCATAGATGTAATTATTTGCCTTTTTCTGTAGGGTTTGCAACAAAACTTCCGTATGTCAAAGGAAATCAATGGTACTCATGGACTTCATTGTGTTGTTCTGTCACTTGCTCTGTTATTGAACTTTTCTGCAGTGCTCTGAGCATTTAAAGAACATGAAAATGTAAATCTGAATAAGAACAAGTTTGGAGAGCTCTGAGGGTTCCGTAAGACTTGAAGAAACTTATAAACCATGAAAAAAAAAATATTTGCCAGATTCATCTGAGAATATAGTTGACATGTAATGGGACACAGAAAACATTCCACCACACATTGTTTAACCTTGTATCACACTTCTTCTCCTGACAGCAACAAATGGAAACTGCACAGAAGGAAAGAGCCACTGCTGAAGACAGAATTTACCTAAAACATCTGAAAGGGAAAGGAAACCTAGATCCCCTTTCTAAATTGAAAATATAAAGGGATTATTCATAGCATCTTTATGATTAATTTTATGGTTTTTAATACACACTGACTCATGGAAACTGCAGAAAGAGTTGTGGCCTTGCTGTGGTTGGTGATGTAGATACTCAGCAAGACATTTTCACTGCCCAAAACATCAACATTGCAACTAGATGCACTGCTCTTCCTATTTTATAGATGGGAAACCAAGGCATGGAGAGCCGAGATGACTTTTACAAGGTCAGTACTAGAGCTCAGATCTTCTGCAGCATATTCTTATCCTTAGTAAGCTCTGAAGTTAAATAGGATTTTTTCTTCCTTCAAGATATAAGACATAAAATACTTCAAAATACTGTTCTAAGACTTTTAAAAATTATCTGCTACTGTGACAGCACTTAAATTGCAATTAGGGGTTACTTTCAGCTGCAAAGCTGAAAGGATTCTGCCTGCCTTTGATGACAAACCTACTACTGATGTCTACACTGAGATTTTTTTTTGTATCAGTGGCAGTTTGCAAAGACAGACAGACAAATAAACTGATTAACTGACAGACAGACAGGCAGGCAGGCTCCAGTTACTCAGTCAGACCTTATTTCCCTGTTCTCATCTAGAGGTGATTTCTTTTCTCTTTCTCTCTGTCATTGCTGCAAGGGTTTTCTGTTATGATGCACAAAAAAGTCAAAGTATGTATATGTGAAAACACAAATAATAAATTAGAAGATAATGAATAACTAAAAAAAGTCCCCAAGCTATTCCTCACAATATTTTTTCCTTAAATTCAGATAAAGACTGAATAGCCAAATCAGAGCTTGACAACTCATGAGCTTTCTTTTTTGTTTATTGCTTGCCTTACATACTCTTTCTCATATATTAGACTTATTTTCAATGTCTGGAGAGATTACTAGTGGCTAGGTCTCCAGGCAACACTCTGGAAGACTTTAGATTTCATATAAATTGTACGTCATATTTTGTCATTCCCATTTTGATGTCCCAGACTTCATAGGTCATCTCAGTAGACGCCTCTGTTCACGCAGCATAATCTTGCCTTTAATACATTTCAAATTTAACACTTTGTTATCATGTAATTGCAGAAGTGGGAACAACAATTTAGTTGTATCAATAATGCTAGAAAAGAGGATTTTTCTATAATCCTATGAGTGCATTTTCTTTGGTGTGTGGCACAGGAATAATTTCTGAAATGTTATTGATCTTTTTTCACCCACCAAAAAGGAACAGAGAGAGCTTTTTATGTTAAAGGACACAGATTAGTGGAGAATGATGTGATACCATTTTTGCCATACTGATCTCAGTATATTTGGTTTTCAATAGTTTGTACTTCAAATTGGATTGACACTATTATCAGACACCAATTTTTCTTTGGGACTCAACAACGAGATTCAGAGAGGACTTCATTTACTTGTTTCCTGTTTTGACTTATGCTACCCTGAACAAAGGCTTAGTCTAAGCTTCCTAGAAATAAATAAAGAAGGTAGGAATTTATTATTCTTTCCATTAGAAGTTGCATCAGGGTGCTCTTAACCGGGTTATATTTAAAGAAAAAAAAGTTGGTTCATGTGACTAGAGTATATTTTCACAGCAGTTTATTTTTACATAGACTGAGAAGTCCTTTGTTTCTGAAAACCTAGCTTTAGATAAGGATTTCTGAAAATCTGGTCTTCAAGATTTGATTAAAGAAGTCACTGTCAGTAATGGAAATACAACCCACTTTCCCCAATACCTCTTCTTCAGTGCTGGAGCCTCAAAAATCCCTGCAGTCTTCAAATCCAGGAACATGTACACCCATGCGCATCATGTTTCTTCATGGAAAACTTTGAGATGGGCTGAATATCTGCACCCACTCTTGATCTCAGGGCATCTCACATCCTAGCAGCAAGCAGATAATGAACTGTATTTATTTATTTATTTGGATCCTGAACTGTTGTTATCAATGACATATGCATTATTGAATTTGAATAGTATGTTAACTTACAATAAACTCACATGATTCTTCAAGTCCCATAGTACAGAGCACACATATCACTGGCTTTTCCTTACACAGACCTTCACTGAATTGAATTATTAAGTTCTGCTGACGTTCTATATAGACGTTTGCTTTACATTGTGCTACATTTTTTCTCATTACTTTTTCCTATGATTTATTTATGACAATCCTATGCATATAAAATCTATGCTCTGAAGATCACATTGCAGTGACCGAACTGGCATTCCTGGAAAAGTTCACAGTGATGATTCACAAGTGATTCACTCCTCACAATGCTCTTTTCTCCTCTGAAGTTAGTCCTTGACATCCCATGTTTGCTTAGAGAGGCACTGTCTACTTAAATCTTCACCTCATGATTTTTTAGGACTGGCTTGTACAAGAAGCGAGTAAATGGCTATGCAGGGATTTTAAAAGCCTGAATGCTGAAACGCATCTCCTCATTATTTACTTCTACAAATTTGTAGTCGTGTAATACATCAAGACAGATGTGAAGTATCTGCGTATCTGTGTTCAAACTGCCTCTTTTAGGTTATATGCAGCATTTGTCCAAGCAGCTTAAAATATTCTGGATGTTGACTTGCCCCTGCTCTAATTAAGCAAGAGAAATGACAGTCTAGCACAGACAGGGTATTATGTACTGGCATGCTGAACACTTGCAGATATTTTAACAGTGAGTCAGGGCTCAGTGTGTAAGTGTAGACAAAACAGACAACTGTCTGCACAGCACACTGCTGGGGGTATGGTACGGTTGGGAAATGTCTCCTCTGGCTGTACCTAAAAGTTCACAAAGCTCAGCAGCATTTGTGGACAAAATTGTGTGTGTGCAGGGCTCAAGATGGAAAAAGGAGCAAAGTGTTGCACAAAATATGGGAACAACAAACCGTTGGCATGGGCAGATAGTGATAGAAACACAGAACCACAGAATATGCTGGGTTGGAAGGGAGCCAAAAGGGTCATCCAGTCCAGCTCTTAACTCTGCACAGGACCATCCCCAAAGGTCACACCATGTCCCTGAGAGCATTGTCCAAATGTTCTTTGAATTCTGTCAGGTTTGGGGCTGTGACTACCTACTACCCTGGGGAACCCGTTCCAGTGCTCAACCACCCTCTGGATAAAGAACCTTTTCCCAGTATCCAACCTAAACTTTCCATGACACGCTTCAGGCTAAAGGGACAGGGTTTTAAACTAAAAGAGGAGATATGTAGATCAGATACTAGAAAGAAATTCCTTAGTGTGAGGGTGGTGAGGCACAGGCACAGTTTCTCAGGGCAGCTGTGGCTCCTCCATTTCTGGAAGTGTTCAAGGCCAGGCTGGGTAGGACTCGAACCAGCCTGGTCTAGTGGAAGGTGCCCCCACCCATGTCAGTGGAGGGTTGGAACAAGATGCTCTTTAGGACCCCTCCTAACCCAAGCCATTCCAGGATTCTATGATTTTTCTAGGATCCTCAGACTTGATTTTTACCCCAGCTGTTCATCCTGCTCATCTCCTCTGCTTGTCTGAGACCCAACCCCTGATCCTTCTGGAGGAAAAGTTTGGCTTTTGTGTTGAAATGCTTTTAACTGGCTGGATGTCATAGTCAGAGGAGTTTTTTTTTTTCTTTTTGTTCCAGGCTCTTGAAAGATATTCTGTCTCTGAAGATGCTGCTGTAATTGTGATAGATTTTATCCTTTCTTCTCTGCTCATAAAACAGATAAAGCAGATAAAACTTGTCCATGTCATATGAGGTTTTCAGGGAGGCAGAGGAGGAAGAACAACCAGTTCTTCAGGTGGTCACCAGAGCTCCTGTGCAGTTCAACTGCAGTGCCTACAGGTACATCTACTTAGACAATACAGAATTTGTGGCAGGGGGTGAAAGATAATCTCCATCACAGTCAGTCAAAATCAACAATATTTAGATGTAGATGGTGAGGTTCCCTCAGGAGCTTCTGTGAGCCAGTTTCAGTCCCATCCTATGGTGCTGGCATCCCAAGGATACACCTTCCACCTCCTGATTCTTAACCATGCACAGACTTCCTCTCCTTGTGTCTCTCTGGCACACACATGACTCTTACAGCTGCTGACCTTGTTAGGGTTTTGGTGTGCATTTTATTGTAACATAGGGTGAAACACAAGAGAATAATTTCAGTTGGAAGGAATGTCAAGAGGTCATGCAGCCTAACCTGCTCAAACCAGGGTCAGAGATGTGGTAAAATTGGGTTATTCAGAGCAGTCTCAGGAAGATTAATATTTTAATTATAAATAATAATGATATCAAGCTTTTAAAATATTAGAATGATAGCTCCCAGGGCCATTCTTTTGCCCAGAATCTTCTTTTGCCGGCGTGCTTGCAGAAGTTGCTAACTCTTAGGATGCTTTTCTCCTTTGTCCGTTTACATACACCCTCCGCTGGGACAAGGCAGTACTGATGATAACCTCTCTGTGTGATGTGATATATTACCTATCAACTCAAATATTTTCAGGTAAAAAATATAAGGAAATTGCAAGTGAAAATGGTCTACTGGGACTTTGGTGGGGATTTTTTGTTCAGGTTTGTTTGTTTGGGTTGGTTTTGGTTTTGTTTTTAGGGTCTTTTTTGTGTGTGTACAGTTTTTCCCCTAAAGTCTTTAGAATTTTAAGACCTGGGTGGAATTTCAACCCCAGAACCCATGTGTAAGGCAGAACTACTTTTGCTCCTTTAATTTTGTAAATGAAACCTGAAGATTCAGAAACAAGGTGCATCCAAAAACTAGATATAATAATGCTTTTTTTGATAACTTGTTGAGAGTGTTTGCTTTTCTGTGACACCTCCAGATCTTGCAGCACAATGTTGTCATGAGCTGAAGTACAAAAACAGATTTCAGGTGGTTCAGAAGAAGGAAGAAGTTGGTTAGAAGAGTAAATTGAAGGACAAAGTTAAAGTTCCACTCTTTTGTTGGAACAAATACTGAGGATGAAGAATACAGGATCTGATTTTTTGATTTTCCTGTCATGTTAGCTCTTAATTGTATATAAGACTAAATGAACATTTTTTCATCTTCTATTCTGATGAGCAAGGCATTGATCAATTGTTTAATTGATTGATTTCTTTTGGCAGAAAAATAACCAAAACCAATAAAATATGCCTCCCAAATGTCAATATTATTCACAGTTTTGTAACATTTGTCATACTTATTTGTATTTATTTTTATTTGTAAGCAAAAAATTAGATGAAGATGTTTCAATACTTAGTTTCATCTAACACTACAAAGATATCTTATCTACAGTCTTTTGCTACCTCTAACATTACAAAAGATAAAGCTAATAGATAAATTAAACTATCCTGTAATGCATAAATTGACTCCAGTTGATTTTTAATGTAACTCAGTTGACTTTGGTACGAGTTGCACTGGAGGTGAACTTGGGTGGACGTTTATGCAAACATAGTCTTGAAAAATTAAGTTTATAATGCAAACACTCTTGGGAGGTTGATTTGATACATATCCTCTCATAATATTTGATTAGGTTTTATTTCAAATGTGAATTTACTATGGTGTCATCTTTGCAATCTAGAACTGTTTCAAGGTTCAATAATTTTGTTTGATTGTGTAGTGATGCAGTCTCCAGAAGATAAATAAATGCAAATAAGGGAAGCAATGAAGAGCCACGCATGTGATGTAAGAGATCAAACAAAGTGCCTGAGGGGGGTGAGCAAAAGAGAAAGAAAGGAAAAAAAGCTATCATATAAAGGAAAATAGGATAGAGCCAAAAGATATATAAAGCCATTTTTCTGTCTCATTCACACTTACAGATGATTTTTCCTTGCATTAAAACCTCAAAGGCGTTAACACATCCAATTTTTTCTTTTTTTTCATTCAAAGCTCAATTACTTCTATCATTTCTTTTGGGACATCCGCACTTACTTCATTAGAGCACACAGATGAGACATATTTTCTTGACATCTGGCCAGATTATTTTTTTCTTAAATTGTTTGTTCCTGTGTCTCACAGTTGTTCAAGGTTAACCTGAGAATTGTATGAGATTCATGTCACCACATTCCAAAGGTTTCACTTTAGGATTGGATATCCACTTGATATCTGTGGAAATAGTAAGGTACTTTTAGAGCATGATTCCTTTTATCCTTAATTAAGCACCAGACAGGTCAGATGGATTGCTCTCTGAAGGTACCTTCTGCCACCATTGTTGTAATAAGATGAGATTTGGCTGTTCAGTGCCATTGGAGATGCCCTAAGATCCTACCTGGTTTCCAGCTGCCATTCTAGAGAAATGTGTGTCTCTCACAAGACCTGAGTCATACTGGCCACCTTTGTGTTGATTTCTTGGGTCAGTAAGCACACTTAGAACAGCGTTGTAAAGTTTTTGCAACCAATCACAAGTTATGGTTAAAAGTCCCATTTACGTTTTGCTCAGAAGACATGATGATTAATTTCTCCTTGTGTTGTTATTTTTATGCTGTTTTTGAAGGTCACTGGTCACAGAAAGAAAATTAATCTCTGGTTGAGGCTCAGAGCTTAAAAAGGCTGAGTCATTTTGTGCCGGCAACAGGAGCAGTGGCATTCAGGTGCCAAAAAAAGAAAGCACCTACTGTCCTGTCAGATCTCCTGGGTTGGGTTATCTCGTCTGGCATTTCAGAAGGAGCTTCATTGCATGTGCGCTGGAATGACATGGATGTCTTCGAGTACGTTGAAGATGCTAAAAATGACCCAGGCACTCACTGCTGAGAACTTTACTCACTCTCTACATCTGTCTACTGAGCCAAACCCACCTATTTTGTGGGCCTTGGTTAGGTGCCTGAAGGTAGGTAGGCTGGAATCAAACCAAGCTCTGAACAAAAGCTCAGGGCTTATGTGAGGGAGAGAAGAGTGAAAACCTGGCTATGCCACAGAATTTTAAGGCACCATGATATATTTATACAAAAGCTTTTTCAGATCCCTGACCACTTACGAAGGGTTTACACCTATCCTAGTCTTCATTCATTGGAACTGAAATCCATGGAAAAATGTGTGGCACTAAAGAGCTAGGTATGACTTTTAATTTACTTTCTTATGCACAGTGACTAACTCAGAGTTATGCCTGTCCTCAAAAATGATAAAACCAATGGAAGATTTGTTTTAATCAGACGCAGATTGCTCAGGTTCGGAGGCTTTTACACTCCTTTCTCTGCATTCTTGCCAGGGCTTGTCATCAGTCACCTCTCTACCTTCCCAAAACAAGGGCAATTCAGACTCCACAGATGATTCTGAATTACCATATATTTTACAAAAAGTTGTAACTAGCAACCAGCACAATTCCTAAAAAATTATTTAATAATCCTGGCAATTCATGAGTCTTGGCACCAGCAGAGATTTACGTTCACCTCAACTCCTTTCTTGTTCATGAAAAAAAATAATCTTAATGTAGCCCTCCTGAAATCTAAAGAGATCTTGGAGACTCCCCATTTTCAACTTTTCAGTAAAATGCATTTTTCACTGTCCCAGCAGTTCATCCTAAAAATGTTCTCAAGTGGAAGACATAAGCAGAGCCTGGCAAGGAGAAGGCAAGATGGTTAAGACATTTTAGGACTGAAAAAGTCGATTCAATACAACTGCACCTGCTCTGGTAAGAAGCCATAAAAACCCCAGTGTTTTATTCCTGTGACAAAATAGTAATGAGGGAAGGAAATGTCACCAGATTGAGCTGCTACCAAAGACGTCACAGGTAGGAAAAAGAGACTGGAAAGGATATTAACCCACATCCTCATTACACTGTTAAGTGGTCCTTCTCAAATGACACTAGCTTCTGTTTACAGATTGTGATGTTCATTTCCAAGCTCTAATCAACAGCACTAGAAATTACATTTACAGAGTTGTGTCTTCAAGTAGGATCCCTTATTGCTCTTCCCCTGGAGAAGGTTCTGTTGGCACGTGGCTGTGCCTGTGCACACATACACGCATGTGCGTGTGTGTTTGTCTGGGCCATACCCAGAAAGTGTTTCCTCAATATTGCTGAACACTTTCAACATTTTCACACATATGGGACACACAAACACTACATAAAGTTTCATAAAACAAGGGATATGAAAAGGGATAGCATATAGAACGAAGTATGATATGGTAGATAGTCCTTACTCAATGAGGAGTAGATTTAGGTCTAACTACCAGATGGCAGAGCTGAGCACAGAAAATCCATATGTGTGATGGCAGCTAGGGACAGCCGTTGACATACTTGCTTTTCCAGCCAAATGCCTCAGCAGATGCAGAGTTTTACACTTTAACATTACAATATGGCACAAAAACCCGGGAGAAGAGTTATACGCAGGAATCAAAGACAATTTAAAGGGACACTGCCAAATTCTACCCTCTTCCCAGCATGTGTGGGGGGCTGAAAGACTGAAGGAAATGAGTTGTTTTTTGTCCATTTGTTGAAGTGATAAGACACTATTTTTTCCTTATAATAAAAGAAGGACAATGAGGAAAGAGAAAGAGACTAGTGATCAAACTGACAAATCTGTGGGTTTGTTTCATTGTGATGGTAGGCTGCTTAAAAATACTCACATCCCCTCTCATTTAAATGACATAGCAAATTAGGATTCTTACAATCAACAAATATGCATGGGATGAAAATCAGTAAATATATTTCTGAAGCTGATAACCTAATTTCTATATGTGGTTTTGCTTTTTTAGTATTGCTATTATTTTGTTATTACTTTTTTTTATGTTGTATGAGAAGAATTACCCTCTTTACTTAATTCAGAAATCAAAAAGTTGTACTTATGTACAAAATTATATTGCTTTAAAATCCAAGTGAGTCTTGTAGTGCACTTCCAAGGTCAGACACAGGTTTTGTAGAATCACAGAATGGCTTGAGCTGGAAAGAACATTAAAGATTAACTAGTTCCAACACCCCTCCCGGGAGCTGGAACAGCTCTCTGTAGATCAGGTTGCTCCAAGCCACATCTAATCTGGCCTTGGACACTTCCAGGGATGGGGCATCCACAGCCTCCCTGGGCAACCTGTGCCAGGGCCTCACCACCTACACAGTAAAGAACTTATTCCTAATTACTAGCCTAAATTTCCCCTCTTTAGGTTTTCACCCATTACTCCTTGTCCTGTTGCTACAGCTCCTGATGAAGAACCAACTCTCACAGGAGCAGAGTAGAGGGGGGAGAATCCTCTTCCTTAATTGCTGCCCATGCTCCTTTGGATGCAGCCCAGGACACTTTTGGCTTTCTGGGCTGTGAGCACTCACTGCCAGCTCAAGTTTTTTTTTTCATCAGCCATCACCTACCAAGTCAATCTCCTCAGGGCTGCTCTTAATCACTCCTCTAATACATCTGTAGCTGTGCCTAAGATTGAATCACTCTTGAGCTTTGAGTAGATGACCATTTAAATTCAGGCTCATTCTTGGTCCCCTGCTGCCCTCCGGGGCTTTATCCAATGAGGCGCTACTGAGAAGGTCCTTGAAGATGCCAAAGTCTGGTCTCTCAAATCCAGGGCAGTGAGTTTGCTGCATGGCCTCCTCACTGTCCTGTGGATCTCCAGCTCCACCTTCTCATGGTCACTGCAGCCAAGGCTGCCTTGGAGCATCACATTCCCTGTCAGCCCCTTGCTGTGGCTGAGCACAAGGTCCAGTGTGATACCTCTCCTTGTTGGGTCCTCAATCACTTGTGTAAGGCCTTGAACATATCCTCAAACACTTCTGGAAACAAGGCAGCCACAGCTTCTCTCAGCGACCTGTCACTGTGTGTCTTTGGAAAACTATATAGGTTGAAATCCTCGCAGTGTTTGAGAAACTTCCATTTCTTTTACTAAGACTGGAATTTCACCCTTAATGTTTTTGTGCCCCTGTCCCTTCCTTCCAGACTTTGTTATCTTGTCTTCTTAGATTATAAACTCTTCAGGGCAGAGACTACCTTCTGCTATCTCTATTTACTGAAGTTAATGTACCAGGGCTGAAATCCTGGCTGGGACTTTAGGCACTATTTTTATATAATAGATGATACTGGAAAATGGGCATTTGCCTTGGCTTTCTTGAGAAATAATTTTTAGGACAGATTTTGATTTACTGTAGGTTTTATTTGTACTTCTGGCTTATGTTGGCGTTGGTTTTGGTGTGCAGAAATACTTTGAAAGGAAACTTGCAAACAGGAAGAGATGTGAATTTTGTGAGGATTTGAGTACTTGCTGAGAAGCTGAGAAAAGAGAGCAACTTGTAGACTGAAATATTTACAGAAAATGAAAGGAAAAGGTTAACTGTTTCCCTCACTACTCTCAGACTGAATACAAAGGATAAATCACACTTCATATAAAAAAAAGGCACCTATTTCTCTACATTGATCACAGAGAGGAGTTAAAATAGCTAGTTTGGCTAGATGTCTAAACTCCAGATGATGAAATTTAACCTAAGGGTCTTTTGGATCAGGTCATAAGATATTGCATTCTAACACCATAACGTACCTTCAATTTTTAAACACAGTTTTCCATTGATTTTGAAGAGGAGCTCCTAAAGAAATCAATGTCACGCTATTGCCCTTGTGCATACACATGCTCTTAACCAACAAAGTAAGGCTTATAAATTTGGAGACTGATAGAGAGGGTTCACTATACTAACAAAGCTTCTTATCAGGACCTTCCCTAAAACATGCCCATCCTCCACTGGAGAGAGATGTGCTGGGTGGTCAAAAGACTTTATCTACTCTCAGTCTTATTAGTTTAGGAAATTAGTTCCTTTATTAGCTTTTGGATTAAATAAATAAAGAGGATACAATTTCATTTTCAATATTGTCGTAAGTCTTTCCACCAAAATGAAAAGGAAGCAGTTTCTGATTTAAATACATCTAATATCCTGTAACATCTTCTTCTGTGCCATTTACCGGTGGAAATGTTTAAAAATGAAATTCAAACTGGTACCCTAGCATGCTGCTAGCTCCTGAAAGCACTCATGTGTGAGTTTAACTTTAAATTCTATTGTTTTTGTAGTCTCCTGGATTAGGAGTGTTGTAAAATTTAGATTTTGTATTGTTATTTTTCTTACACACAATTTATCAGATGCAAGATAATAATCACAGCATTAAAATCTGGAGAAAAGAAAAGAAAAGAAAAGAAAAGAAAAGAAAAGAAAAGAAAAGAAAAGAAAAGAAAAGAAAAGAAAAGAAAAGAAAAGAAAAGAAAAGAAGACATGCTTTATAGTGCACTTTTGCTGAAAAAAATTCTTCATTTTCCGATCTGCAGTCACTTTACACAATCATTTCTGTAGGAAATTTAGCCAAGTTACAGAATTTGTCCTGTTAATCTCAAAAGAGCTAAGGAGGCTGCAAGTCACAGGAGAAATGGGGTCTATTAATATATTTCCCAAGACAATGAAGCCTGTGTATAAAACAGCTATTTTGCAATACTCCATTACATAGTCTAGCTTTTTGTTGTATTTTCACAGAGGTAGAGTGATGTAGAATTGTTGGCCAAAAAAATTGTGTCTGTGTCAAGGTTCCTCTGCACAATTTGACTGTTGAGATATAGTACAAAAATCAAGTTGTACCTTTCTTCTTTTTCTAATAAAAAAGTTTAATAACTTGGACATAAAAGTGGCTGGATTTTTTTTTTCATGTTCATTGAAGAAAACTTATCAAAGCAAATCTGATCCTGCATAAAATCCTTACAAAGACAGAATTTTTAAATGAATTGGAGTTTCATAAAAAAAAAAAATTAAAAATCCACTTATTTGTTCTACCAAGCATATTTATATTTATGGACTGAAATGAAAAGTGGAAGAAAGGCTTGCAAGAAGGTTATTTTACTTCAATCTGTTGCAAAGATTTACCTTTACAAATATGGAAAATGTCTGCCCTGGTCCTTTGGTTCCTGTATTAGTAAATCGTTAATCCAAAGTAGCAACAGCAAAGCTATGAGTTTAATGGAAATTCCTTTTCTGCTAGAGAATGACTTTTGAAGGGATTGGAAGAATGTAGTCCAGACAATAACACAAACCCCTTTACCACCACCACCTGTGATCATTGCAGCAAGAATTTCACAAAGATTTCCTCCTAGATTATTTCAAATACAATTCACTAAAATACCTGAGGGCATCATAAGATCAGAGGCTTGTCCTGGAGCATACAAAACTCCAGAAAACAACAACAACAACAACAAACCAACAAAACAAAACAAGCAAACCACTCAGCAGTCAAACCAACTTACTTCATCCTTGAATTATCTAAACAATTCCCATGATGACTTTAAAGGTCATTCTTATTTTCTCTCTAGCCTTGCTGTGTTACTCACTGATAAATATTGCCTCATAAGTACTGCATAATAGGAAAGAGAACAGGAAGAAAAGTGAAGAAAATAGAAAGGATAGAAAGTAAAAGAAAGTAAAAGAGAGATGAAAGAGATGAGAAGATATATTCATTATTCCTGTGGTCTTGTGCAGGTCCAGGAGCTAGACTTTGACAATTCTTATGGATCCCTTCTAATTCAGGATATTGTGCAATTCTCTGACTGCCAATTATTTCAATTGCTCATTACTGATTTTGTGGACTCTTTTACATGTGAACAATGATGTGCAAGATTCACATTGACCATGAATTTTGTGTCTCGTGACCTAAAATTTAGAGAAGGGATAGAGTAAGAAAAAGAAACAAACCAAGAAGGACCTTGGTAGCATCATCAAAGGCTGTAGATACACTCCCTAAACAGCCAAGTGCAAGGACAAATCACCTGATTGATCTTATAAAAATCATCTGATCGATCTTATATGATCATTTGTATTCTGCCCAGCCCGGCATTGCATGTGTTCCTGGCCACATCCTGACAGCTGCATGTCTCTTGGTTGATTATAAATCCTCAGCAGCGATGAAAGGGATTTTTGATAAGCTAATAACTGACCTATCTCTGGACCTTCAATCATGTCCTCTGACAATGGATTACAAGGAGAGTAGGATACTCTGAAATATTGTGATTTTCCAAAATGACTTCATTAAACTGCCTGGGATTTCTGGTCCAAGGTCTTTGTAACAGGATGATAAGTGACTCCTGCTCATAGAAAACTGTCTTTATGTAATTTCTGCTGGATGTCTACATTTACTGTACTAAGATTTGAGTGCAAATTTGGCTCTATGAGCATTATGGAAATTGGCTAAGAGTGATGTGATCATGAGGATTAAATTCCAATTTAAAGAAATCACTGCTTTCTCCATTTGCCCACTCAACAGAAAGACTCAGAAGGTGCCAATGTCCAATTTTGGTCCCAATGGCAGTCCAAATTAGCAGGAAGGAAAATGGAAGTTCAGATCTCCTTGCCTAGACTATTCTCCTTGCCTAGGCTGCCCCTGCTTCAGTCTCATCTCTGTTTGCTTAGCATGTCTCAAGAACAAAGAAAAAAATTAGAAAATAAAATGTCAGACTACAAGAAGAAAATTCAATTACTTGAGCCCTCAATCATTCCTACAAGTAAAAGAAAGCAGATCAATAGATTTTGCTGTAATGTGGCCCATTAAGTGTTTCTCCTTCATGCTGTACTCTGTGAAGATTTCTATTTCCCAGAGATATATGGAAGAATTCACTGTATAATGTGGGGAACTGACAAGAAGCAAGAACAAGGTCAATAGAACTGATCTGAGGAACTTTTCTTTGTGTGACCGCTTGATTTTTTTACGACTATTTTGTTTTTCACCTTCTGATGAGTGTATGGATATTAAAAACTACACACAGAAACTCTAGTATTAAGACTGTGCTATATTTTCATAGCTCTCTTGACATTCCTTGCTGTCAAGGACAAAAAGGCCATCTAGTCTGAAACCTCATACCACGTGAGCAATAAAGTTTCTCCTACAGACCTTTGTGCCAATCCAAACAAATTAAGTAGAAGAAAAATTACCAAGGAGTGAGGTGCCAGTGTCAAACTTGGGAAAGTTGTTCTGGTCCTTGCTTCTCCCTAGACCTCCTGGTGAAGGTCATTCAAACACTCACTGCCTAAGGTCCTTGTTTTCATCATGCAGACATTCCAAGCTGCATTCCTTGAGAAATGTACACCAAAGTTATATACAAAAGGTGCTGCTGATTGTGAGGTAAATTGATTTTTTATGGAGTACATTACTCAGAAGAGGTAACCTAATCCCAGTCTCATTAGCCCGTCCCTGCAATCAGTTTAATTAGACTTGAAAAAAAGGTGACTTCTCAGTTTGGGTAGACCGCACGCTTTCAGAATGCAAGTGAATTTGTTCAGGGGCTAAACCAGGTTGTCTGCAGCTGGTTAACTTGTATAAGTACTCAACTGAACTTCTGGTTCAACATTAATGCATCGGGTATGTCATAAGAGGAGGACCATATAGGTCGCTCACAGCAGCCCAGAACTATGGTATACTTTAGGAATTTATATAGTTTTGATGCTAAATCTTTAAATAATGAATAAATCAGCTTAGCATTCTTTTAAGCTATTTCAATTTTTAATAATTCATCTTAATTAAGATGAAGAAATATTACTCTAATACTTAATATTATATTATTAATATT
>VWZV01011282.1:148534-178984 GCA_013397155.1 Irena cyanogastra | reverse complement strand
CAGAATGGGACACCTCAGGGTTTCTCTCTGTTCACCCCAAATATAAAAGGTCTTTTTATAGATACCACAATTTTATTCTTCTTGAGGATCTTTTGGTAATCTGAATATAGAAAATAGATGGCAGAAAGACAAAAAACCCTTGCCTTTTTGTATTATGCTGATTTGCAGAGACTTCAGGGTATTTTTCATGAAATAAAAGTGTAGCTCTACCTTAAGAGAGCACCACAATTATCTCCCAAATAAGATGCATTCTATTTTCTTCTGGTTCTTTATTACAGAATCAGTAAAAATAAATGAGGGATACATCTTACTGCTGCTAATTCNCAAATGTGGATTATTCAGCCTTTTTTTTTTGACCTATATATCTTGGCTATTTCACCAGAAAGTTCTACTACTATTATCTTGAGAGTATTTACTTACGATAAATAAGTCAGTAAATAATAAATAAATTAGTATTTATTTACAATAACTATTTAGACTATTTTAGTTTTTTTACAGATGTTATACTTCTAACTTATCCATCATACTTTTTCTCTTAAGATACTTGATGTTTTAAGCAGTGAATGATTTTGCAAAGTTTGTTCACTTTACCATCTTTTTTCACTTAAGTATTTCTCTTAAGCTAGTGGGAAACTCTGAGTTAAAAACCTTCTGTGATTAAAATGAAGATGGTATTGAAGCCAACAATAATATTTGTACTGACTTCATTGAAAGCATGAACTTGTCCCTTTCCTTGTGTGTTTGAAGTTGATAGAAATTCTTTGGGAACAGATTCATGATGGGCATACAATGGGACCAAAATACAAAATGAATAGACCTCTGTGGATTTACATCTTCTGGGGATTTAAGGAAAATACTCTACAGGAAATGGGTTGAAATATGAAGCCTGGGGGAGGAAAAGCTTCCGACAACTTCAGCTGAGGTAGGTTGTTGCAGTACAAGGGTGAGGTTGTAGTGGCTTATCTTCCCAGAGTCTTGAAGCTTAACCTGCTGTGCAAAGTTGCATTTTTACTGTTTGGTACAATGCTGAGCAGGATCACACACCATACAGGCCCACAAAAACTTCAGCAAATCCAGGCTACAGAGGTAGAAACCGTGATGCAAGTAATAATCACAGTTATTTCACAGATCATAGATTACATTTTCCATTAAGTTAGATCTTCTTCAGTTACTATTATTTTTCAGACTTTCATAATTTAGGTAGGGTCTATTAATGCCAGAAAGCTGTCTCAGGATTACAGTAATTTTTTTTTTTTTTAATTAGGGGAGTAATTTTTTAAAACTTTCTGACTTACTTGTTTACCCTAATATAGTCCTATTATTTCCTAATGTATTTTCATCAAGGAATGTTTTCCATATAAAAAATGAGGTCATTGTTTGGAACAACTGAGATGCTATTCCCAATTCCCTCTTCCATTTGATACCAAATAATTTCAATTAAAATGTTATGTGGAAGTAGTTCCCTCATGAAAGACACTCCAAAAATGGGTTTTGCTTCATGCAAAGCCATCTGAAAGATTTATAAGGAGCCTAGATGACTAATTTTCATTAAACATCTAATTTAACTTTAAGGCAGCTCTAGCTTTAAAAAAGATGATGTGTATGTTATCATGCCCTTACTAAAAGTTTTAAACAATTCCCTGAAATATTATTGAACTGATGAAGCTTTTGACCCTACTTCTGAATGGAAAATACAAGAAAGATGCATCATATTGCATATTTACTGACATCACACTCATCTGCTTGAAAACACCTGACTCATCTTAGCAGGAGTGATGAAACTCCTCATTAAGCTGTTAAAAAAAGGGGAGAAGGAGGGAGAGAACTCTAATTAAGCAGATTGATAAAAATTCTGACCCATAATAGATTAAATAAGCTTTCTGTTCAGCAATAATTCCTGGTACTAAGTGAGTCCACTGGGAGCAGGTATATCCAATACTGTAGGTTGATAAATAAATGCATTTACTGTTTGGAAAAGCTTCAGAAGGAAACCTGTTTCTTTTATTTTCATTTTATTATTACACACTTCAGAATACACTTCAATTTTTGGTATATGGGAAGAAACCACTCAAATCTGTGGTTCTGCAAATTCTTTGATAAAGTGACTGATACATGCTTTTGAAGGGGAAAATGTCTCTTTTTTAAGTATAGTTTTTGGAAATATATTTTAACTTCTCCTTCTCAAAGGAAAAGTATCCCTTATTGCTAAAACAGGATTGCCCACACAAAATACCTGAGGTTTTCATTGCTGGAGTGCAAGTCTTGGCCACTTGAACCACATATTTGAGGGTAATGCCATTAGCTGTTACAACTTGAATTATTTACTATCAACCGAAAAAATCCCAGTTCCATACTTCCAAGACAGTCATCGTAAAAGTCATCGAAGGATTGGTGGTTTGAGATAAACTTCATCAAGGATATGCTTCTGCAAATCTCTATTTAAGGTATTTAAAGCTTTTTCAAAAGCAGGACAAAGGAAAGTGGTCTTCCAAAATCTGGGGTAACTAGTGAGTCTCTGATATTTTATTTTTTCATCTGGTTGTTTTTTGTTTGTTTGGAGGGTTTTATGTTTGTTTTCTTCTTTTTGGCAGTACTTGCTCAAGAAAAGCTTTACAGTTGACATTTGTTACCATCCCGTGGGAGGAGCTTAGGGAGCTGGGGGTCATTAGCCTGGAACATTCTTGGAGTCACCACGCCTGAAAGTGTTCAAAGACAAGTGGAAGTGACAGTGAGTGACATGGTTCAGTGGTGATTTTGGTGATATGGGCTTAACTGTCGGACTCAGTGATCTTGGGGGTCTTTTCCAGCCTTAATGATTCTGTAAATCTGTGTCTGTCCTCACAGAGCAGAGTTTCTTCTTTTGTTCTTTCCAGTTGAGATATAACGACCTTCAGGCTGCTGGGATGAAAAATGCGCAAGGTTATATACCTGCTCTGAATTCTTTCTGTGATTAAATTGTTTGCTTCCCTGCCTCTCATTGATGCTGTACTGCTGTGGATATAATTTGCCCAGCATGAAATCTTACAGAAAATATGCACAACAGCAAAAACTTTACTTGGGTTCCAACAAAAGTAAGAATTCACAAAATTCTTTTAACAGAAAGAAAATATTTTTTAAAAAAACAAATAAAGATATTGTCACAGAGGTATATATAAATTCACATTTGAAATTACTCTGTGATCCTCTCCACAGTTAACTTATGCCCACCTGCACCACAATAACACACTGAAGTTGAACTTTAATCATGAACTAAGCAGCATGAGTTCAACCACTGGCAAAGGGAGCTACCAGGGGTTGTTTTACGTCAGAGCACTGTGGCATACATCCAGCTATACATTTCCCCTCCAAAACTGTAAATTAACTCATTGATAAATAAAAAAAAAGGTGTTGATGTGTGGTGTCATGGGGCTTTGGCAGAGAACTGAGAGGCCTTTTGTATTCTAGCCCAGTGCTCCTACTTTCAATTAAAAATGAAAAGATTGCTCAAACTGGGAAGATGATATTTCAACCAGGTTGCTTCACTTGAAGTCGGTTTCTGAGCAGAGTCTCAGTTGCCTTAAAGCCTCAGGGCACCTTTCTTTGAGGATCATTGGTTGATTTACACAAAACAGTTCATTGCTATAAATCAAAAATCCAAAAAGTATGTTGATTTATTCTGGGTTGTTTTTTAGAGGAATCTTTTTTTTTTTTTCAGGACAGAAATAATCTCTGAAAAGCAAATCCTTGAAAACTCTGGTTTATATCTGTAAATAAGGAATAAAGAAGCTTAGGAAGTTTACAGCTTTAAACAGGTTAAAAGGAGAAATCCACTTTTTCTGTATTTCCTTTAATATTCCAACAACAACTGAGAGATTAAGTTTACTATATGAGATTTATGTAAGACCTTTAAAAATATGCAGAAAAATTATTTTTCCTGTAATTTGGGAAATGTTTACTTACTCTGTATAAATATTCCCCTGATGTATAGAAAAGCAGAGAGGAAGAGCAATTTGCCAGTATATAAGAGCAGAAAGTGAAATCAACCATTAACAACAATGAATCCAACCATGAAAAAAATTGATGGGGTGGCAGATATTTAGGATAGGACTCATCTCACTTAATTTTATCTGTCTCAGCGTTAGGCATCAAATTTACACTGTGATTCCAGACTTTCTTCATAGTCAATGGAGAAAAACAGTTGCTGGAAGAGGGTGATTGATCTCTCTGCTCCCATCTTAGATATTTTTTTGTTGATGCATTAGTTGTTCGTGAATTTTATTGTTCATCTGGAAGTGATATCCTTTCTATGTTGAGTACAGAAGGTGCCTTGATGCTCAACTTAAAATGATGCCTTACATTTACATAGACAAAATTTAAGAAGGTGAATACTATAGTGTTTGTTTTTCATTTGATATAGTGTTTAACCTAGATGCTTTTTCCTTTGTTTAAAAGCATATCTAACTTACCTTTCAAGCAAAAAATTAGTTGAAATCCCAGATGTGATTCTTTTGAGTTTCTCCAATACTCCAGTATGTGTTTTGTTTAATAAAATTGGTCTATTTAATCTATATTCTTCAAATGTCAAAGAAGCCTTGGTTATATTTCATAATGCAAAGTTTGACTTTCTCTTGTATTCCAGATTCCTTCCTTGCCAGAAATTTGATGATGAACATACACAGCTCTACCTGGTATCCAAAGGAACCTCAGAAAGAAAGAATATTTTCCACTTCCACTTCTGATTTTTCATTACATCAAATGTGTGCTACAAATAGAAGATACCGAGGTTGAAATAAAGGTAACAAGAGTCCGTTGATGTTGAACAAGATAATAGGAATGCAATCTATGTCTCATTATGTCCAGAGGAACTTGGGCAAATGAGATAGATGGGCTGAGATCAACTTTTTGTAATGTGCAACCAGGGCAAGTGCTGGATCCTGCTCCAGCTGGGGTTAGAGCATCTGGAAAGCTGCCCAGTGAGGAAAGGACCTGGAAATGCTGGTTGACAGCAGCTAAACTGGAGCCAGTGTGTGTGCCCAGGTGGCCAAGAAGGCCAGTAGCACCTGACAGCAATGGTCTGGCAGCAGAACCAGGGCAGTGACCATACCTCTGTCCTGCACAGTGCTGAAGACCTATTTTGAATCCTGGGGTCAGTTTTGGGCCCCTTGTGACAGGAGGGACATTGAGGGATTGGAGCACGTCCAGAAAAGAGCAATGGAGATGGAGAAGGGTTTGGAAAATGAGTCGTTAACAGCTGAGGGAGCTGGGGGTGTTTATTCTGGAGCAAAGGAGGCTCAGGAGTGACTGCACCCCTCTCTACAACCATCTGAAAGGAAGTTGTAGCAATATCAACGCCAGTTTCTTCTCCAAAGTAAGAAAAAAAATTGAAAAGCAGGAAATGGCTCCAACTTGCACCTAATTTTAGATTGGATATTAGGGAAATCTATCCATGGAGAGGGTTATTAAGCATTGGGGCAGACTGCACAGGGAAGTGGTGATATCAATGGACTCAGTGGTCTTAAAGCTTTTTTCCAACCTAAAACATTCTATGATACAATTATTCTAGATATTCCAACACCTTATTAGAATCCAGAACACTTTTTACATGCCCTGAGTTCATACACCATTTTCACAAATATGATATGCCAGCCATTACTAGATCCTAAACACCAGCTACCTGATCTAGAATATTTAAAAAAAAAAAAATCCAGATTTTAAACATGAAAGAATGGACAATAAGTGGCAATCATTATGCTAAGTTTTTTATGCTCTAAATATCAAGTGCAAAAAAAAAAAAAAAAAACAGCTGAGGAAATAAAGTATTGCAATTCATGTTAAAAAACAACAGCTACATATTGGAGCGTCATTTTACCCACTTGTGTTTTATGATGTGTATCTTGGAACATACTGCTTCTGATAATTTTGGTCTTTTTTCATTTTCCTCTGGAGCATTTGGAGCTAACACAGCCTGGTGGAGGAACTGGATGGATGAGCCATGACATCCTTTAGTATAACTTCAAATTTTTAGGACATTTTCAGAACACTTTTCAAATTACAACAGAGAATCTACATTCAAAAAGATGAATAACAACTTAAAACAAACTAACTAACTAAAAGAAAAACTTGTTGCATTTCATGGGAAGATATTTAGTATTTAGAAATCCTCAGGCTAATTGTTTATCCATATAAATATATTATAAGACCAGATATAGATGGCAATACAGGAGAATGTTACCTTGCTGATTTCCTATTCCATAATTACAGTAAAAAAAAAAATCATGGTATAAATTTGTAGAATTGGTGGTGTCAGGAAGAGGCAGAGAACTACAAAAATGTTAGTTGTTGATTGATTAATAACTCCATACCAGTCATGCCTCTTTGTGGCAGAAACCTCATTCTTTGGTATCTCAACACTGAGGTTTGGATATTGCCAAAAAAGTATTGCTTATGAACAGGCAGCCAAGCCAAATTATTCTAGGCAACTCTATGTTAAAAGCTTCAATTTCTTGAAAAAAAATTTGAATTTCTTTTTCATCTGCAGCTCTTTTGAAGATTTCTAAGACATGCATTTGTCCACACACTTACTCTTGTTTTGTGTTCCCTAAAAATTGTCATCTCCTCACACTAACTAGGAAAGCAACACAAGCACAACAAAAATAGCTCAGCAGTGACCTATTCTTTAGCACAATTCCTTCCTACCCCAAGGCTGTCAATTGATTTAACTCTGAGAACTAAAGAAATAGCCATATTCCAAGTGCCTGGGAAGCTTGTAAGTCCAGAATAAAGTTTGATCAGTAAGAGAAAGCTTATATATTTAACTGTACATTTGGAAAAGCACACACACATAAAGAGAAGCTTATAGTGAGCGCATTCTGCAGGCCTTCCTTAATCTAGTGGAGAATGTTACATTATTTTGGGCCATACCATGAATGAGGTGTCAAATGCCTGAACTATCAGAACAGATATCAGATGCTGATGATAGCCAAGGTGAGAAGATCAAGGAACATAAAAAGCAAGAAAACAGCTTGTCACAGCTCCTGTATTTGTCAGGAGAAGAGGAAATGGCCAGAAGTTCCACAACGGAGGTTTAGATGGGATCTTGGGAAATTTTTTTTCACTGAAAGGGTGTTCAGGCATTGGAACGCGCTGCCCACAGAAGTGATAGAGTGGATTTTTTTCACATCTCTGAAAGTGGGCAAGGTGTGGATGTGGCACTTGGGGGTATGGGTTAGTGGTGATGGTTTAACTCAGCGACCTTAGAGGTCTTTCCTTACCTTAGCAATTCTATGATTCTGTGTTTTCCAGAAAGCATGAGGCTGCTCTATTGCTGTTTCTGATTTCAGCAGACCTCGCTGGACATTTTTCCTGAAAGTTAGAACTTTAGGGTGCATGGATAAACACCACAACCAACTCTAATGTCTGAAGCTACCCCAGGAAAATAATCCACTATTCAGCAACTTTTAAGCCACATGTACCTTTTTTGCACTAGTTTGACCACCTAATATGTAAAGCAGACACAAGGCAATTTGCCCTTGTCAGTCAAGTGAATTTTTGTCTACTTGGCCTAAAATGCAATCTTCTGGTCTTCGTGGTTTGTTCAGCTGTCACCCACAGACAGCATTTAAAAACACAGAAAACAGGAGCCTGTCCTCCCTAACAGAATCACTCAAACAAACACCTCACCCACTGAGGCAATGTGGGTGAGATTTCCATAAAAAATCTGCCCTGACATTTTCCTGATCCATTCTGTGTCAGCAGCATTGAATGCTCTTAGGTGAAAGCTTTGTTTGATAGCATTGCACAGGAATCACCACAGAAATTGGTTAAGGTTTTATGTCTTCTCAAGTTGCTCTTCTAATTCATGGTTCTTTTTAAAAGTCTGTATCTTCTCTAATCTACTGCTGCCTAAATTTTTTTTTCACATGGGAATTAAGGAAGCATCTTATTGCAGGTATATGTTTTGCTTGCAATTTTTTGGTGCTTTTTCTTTTTTTAGTCAGTTCAGAGCAGTATTCCCTTATTCCTTCATCTGGGTATTGATATACAGGTAGCTAAAATATAACTTACTTCATACAGATACAGAAAAGGGCTTGAAGGAGCAGAAAATGTAGAAATTGCTTTTTTTTGTGTACCTATTCTTGTCTGTTCCCCCCATATGTTATTTCTGCACAGAAGAATATGTCATAGCCCTGCTTTCCTGAGGATTCTCACATTTCACTGTGTCCAGAAGGAGAATCTAGGCTACAAGGAGCAATCCTGGGTGGTACCTTCACCGGTATAAGAAACCCTCTTCTCTTTGTGAACTGCTTCCAGCAAACAACTTAGAGAACTGAGTCTGGAACTCTTGGATGAACAAGAGCCAGGAAATTAAAACAGATTACCAGGTGACAGCCCAGAATTGCCACCCACCACTGAGTGTTTTTTCTTATTTGAAAGGAGAAACAGGTTATAGTTGAAAGGAGATAAAGAAAATAGTGAGAAATAGAGTTATCTGAAATTTGAAATAATGAAGGTCTCATCACATTTCTGTACCCTCAAGGAAAAAGCTGTTCAGATTTAAGTGTTTTCTTCAATCTAGGACAGAGATAAGCTCTTAACCTCTCAGGCAAACCTTTCCCCTAACCCTCTAGAGCCCCCAAACAAACATAGATGGACCTTTCAGTTCCCTCAAATCAGATACACCTTTGCTTTTGCATTGTTTGTTAAGATGAATAGGGTTCCCTTGCGGTGCTGCGGCGGTGGTGAGGCAGCACATTTGTCAAGCAGCAGATCTTGAGCTCCAAGCCTACCTGGATGGACGAGAACAATTGTAGCTGTTGCTTAACATATCTATTATTGTAGTCCCTAAATGGCTCGGACAGCCTGGGACTCCACCAAGGTCAGTGTTGCACAGACCAAAGCACAAAAAATAGTCCAACATACGTACAATCTGTAACACTAAACTAAATCAGGAGGATAAGAAATTATGAGTTATGAGGCAGCATTAAACTGTGTGGTGTCTGACTGAGTGACTCTTATCGTGAAACCTTGGCCCTGCTAAATACACCGGGGGAGCAAAAGCTGCACCCATGAAGTCTGGATAATATCTTTCCATTTAATGAGTCTGGCATCCAAACAAGCTATATAAGGTCATCTAACATCACCAGCATTAATGATGAAATCTGCCATAACAGCTGCAATTCCTCAGTCATCACATAAATGCACTGCAAACTTTGTGATATGAGTCTACTGAGCCTAGCACAATAGGGTGCTGCTGCACACAGGGACAGCTGACAACAGTATTATTAGCAATTAGTTATTCTGTAGTGGCTGAAATAATTTCCTTATCTTATGTAAGATCATAACCACGTTACTCTTGGAAGGGTGGAAGCAGGAGATAACACAGACATTGTTTTAGGACATGCAATTTTAAATTATAGATGAAATACCCTGCTTGATTCAGCTGACATTCAGCCAAAATCCACGAGCTCACATTCTTCCATAATAACTATATTTACCACTACTAGAACAGAATTCAAATCATTCAGTATGTAGCCCTAATAATAAACCTATATGACTAGGGGCTGCTTCTTCAACATTATTTCCACCTAATTTATAATCAAGATGTTCAATTAATAATTTCAGCATTTTACGCAGTGTTAAGTCAGCTGAAAAGCATGTGATTTTTTCCATTTTTCATTTTTCAGAATGCTGAGGAATGCATAATAACCTAACAGAACAAGAATGCCAAGAAAGCAACAATTATTAACAGATTAATAGGAAAAATAAAAGGTTCAAAAAGAAAAGCTGGAAAGATGATTGAGTTTCATAGAGAATGTAAATGCACTAAATAGTTCCAGAATAAAACCAGCAAAGTCTACAATGCATTTCCATGGATATTACAGCCTCCTTGTGAATGACAGGTGAGATTAGAATTTCCTTGGTGAGTAGAGCATACGCACTTCTCCAACATTTGCCTGCTTTGTGCCTGTGTGACTGCACCAGGTTGTTATGGGGGATCCCGAGGCATGAGGGACAATCTGATCAGGACAAATCACTTATGCTTTGCTGGAACTGGCCTATCCTTTAGGGTGCTGTGTATTTACTTACAAATAGGTGTTGTGCTGATTCAGATATGGCCCAGTTAGATGGGGCTGTCTTCTAGTTTGTCTCCTTGGCCACATTGTGAATGGGCTATGAAGGCTTTGGAGGCAGGAGGGAAGAGAAATGTTGGAATCTGTGGCTTGTATCACACACAGTTTTCATTTATGTATCTGCATTGAGCTCTCCTGACCTTTGGAGGGACAAGCCCATGGAAGACGCTGGTGGCTTTGCTCAGAGTAACCAAATTCAAGTTCCTAAATCCATAATCCCTGACACTCAATGCTATCTTTGTCTGAAAGGCCAAAGACTGAATGGATACCAAACTAACTGCAAAATACTGATGTATGAGATTTTTTTCCTAAACAGAAAGAGGACGCATTATCATGAAGAATGTTACTAAGCTACTTAATACCACTGTTGTCTGTGCCATGGAACATTAGAAGACAGTTCTGAAGTCTTCCATCATAATTAAATAAATTTAGTGTGTAATGCAATAGAAGCTGTTGGGAAATATACTAGTCACACATTTACAGCTGGACTAGGTTTCTTAAATGCTACTCAATTGCCTTAGAATCTTTTTCAGTTTGCAATGGCTGGGAGGTGAAAAAAAAAGGAATCTATTCTGCAGAGTTTGAAAACTTAATTCTGTATGTTCACCCGTGTGGCTTTGTTTCATCACTGGCAGTTCAATTAGAAAACATTCAATTTGTGTTTAAGAATTTTTACTTGAGGTTTTTTTATTTCCTTAACTTAGCAGGATTTCACTATTCAAGATGATCAATCCAGGATTTTTCTAGTATTCTTTTTCCTTTGTTGATTATAAAGTGTCTCCCTAAACTGCCTCTTTAAAAACTGAGTGCCTTTGCACCGCAAAAACCTCTTCTAAACTCATGAAATATAGATGCTGCTTCACTCTTTTGTTTTCCATAGAGTGATGTTACTGATTAATGTAGGAATATTAAGCCTAGAATTAGGATCCCTTATATTATTTTTTTGTTAGTCACCTACTCCTTCTGTGACTTCAGAAGGAAGCGGGTGACTAACTTTAAGCCAATTAAATGGCCATTGAGGGCTTCTAAAAGTGTGTAAATAATATTTTAATATCTCTGAAAGGGAAGTAAAATCTAAATAAATTAATGGTGAGGACAGTGGTGGAACTCACACAGATACAAGCCTTTGTTGAGTTGGATTGCATATTCATATATATTAGGTATCTATTTAACATTCATATTTTATAAAATCCTCAAAGACTTCCTTATGAAATACTTTTCCTAGCTTTACATGTGTTTCCCTTCTACTGTTAGGTGAGGTAAAAACCTACTCATGCCTGACATAAAATGTTTCTTCTGGTAATGATATAACACAAAGTTTTATCTTTTTTTCTACATTTCCAAGCCTCTATGTGCAACACATCTAACTCTGTAAGACAAATTCATTGCAGTTTTCCACTGAAGTAGGATGCTGCTCTCTACATTGGAGACTTCACTTGTATTCTTCATATAAACCAAGTAATCTGGAGAGGAAAAAAAAATTTTTGATCTTTTATATGTAGAAACCGAGTCCGGACAACCAGACATATATTCTACCTGTGCTTGTGATAGGACAGTCTTGGAGGTCCCCAGGTTTGAGGCTGCTCCAGAGGTTGATAATTCCCTTCCCACAGAGAAGCCACAATCAAGTCAGGAGCCAGGATTAGAGGGGTGTATTGGTATCATCTGGAAAAGACAGCAAATGCAAATTCTGCAGCCTAATTGGGCTAGAGGAAGTGAAGGTCAGCTCATTAAGTTGGGCATGTTAAGAGCAGAGAATGACAGCAAGAAGAACCAGATTTAATTTCCATGCCTTAACACTCCATAACAGGGACTTCAGGGTAGTAAAGAAGAGAGGCTACAGGAGATCTGTCCAGTTTTACTGAGTGGTGGATGGTTTCACTCAGTTACTAGGTTGATCACTCTTGAAGGACTGACACTGACATCAGATGTTGATTTTATAAAGAGCACAGTCTTCACATTGCAGTAGAAGACTCATATCATAGGTGAGAGGATCCTTACAGAACTTCAGCTACCTCACTATCTTTCTTCATGATACTCTCCCTCAATGCACAGACCCCTGCCTTCTATTTCTGATAAATTATCAGCCTAACAATGCCTCTACATTAAAACAGAGAGCCTAACTGAGACTTATCCTTGCATTTTTGGGGTTTTTTGTTTTGGTTGCTATCAAAGATTATTTGCTCTAGTCAATAGCTTCTGGCCACTCGAAGAACTCAACCAGATTGGTAATTTTGCTAAGAAGCAAAGACTTCCAATCAGATTTTACTCACGCAAAAAGATTTGGGATTTCTGAATATTGTTCTGACGCTTGGGTCACAACGAATCTCACTGTGTTTCTGGGACTTCGAACTTCATTAATTATTTCTGGCTTTGGCAAGTGACTTACTTTCAAAATTTGAGGAAAACACATTTTCTTGAAAACAGACAAATTTTTTTTAGCTATTTTATTTTTTTCTTTTCTTTTCTAATACATCTCTGACCATACAATTTAAAAGGTTTGTTTGTTTATTTGCTTGCTTGATTTGCTTTATTTACAGTGTCTCCCAAACACCTCCTAAGAGCATATATTAAGGTTAGAGTGAGGAGAAGTTTCAGGCATCATGGAAAATATTCTGCTCTTGACAGTGTTTCTAAATATTTTGAGCATTGATAAGTCTTGGCATGAAGAAATTAGATAAATAGAAGGGAAAGTAAGAAAACATTTTAAAAGAATGGAGTATAAAACCACAGACAAGAAATATTCAAGCCAATGATTCATTTCATATCCCTAGAAATCCCAAAGATGTCCATTTTCTGATTTTATATTTGCTTACAGTTTTAAAAAGTTATGGTTTTGCTAGATAAGGCAAATGCTGAGCAACACCCAGACAAGTACCCCCTTATATTTCATTCTGAGAACTAATTTCATTCCCAAGACTGAAAAACTTCCATCCATTTCAATGAGAAATGAGTGGGAACCCTAATGTTGAAGTAAGGAAGGAAATTTTGTGATTCACATCTTTACTGGGTCTTTTAAAAAAAAAACCAAACTGGTCTCATGGTCAACTCATAACTCGATGGCCATCTTGGTATTTATCATAACATTCAAGCACTTTCTTCTCTTAGCAACAATACGTACTTATATATAGAGGTTTATTGCAGTCTTCACACATTCTCCTCCTTCCCACCCACCTAACAAGGGGGGGAATTGCTACAAAAATTGCCAAACACAGCTTTATCCCTCCCACAAGAATGGGGATCATCCTGTCCAGGAGCTTGATATTTCCTCAGTGAAATTCACTCAGCAGGGAGGAGAATCATCTGCAGTAAAAGGAGAATTTTAATGGGCCCATTTTATAGATAGATTTGACAGGAAAATATTCCCAGTTCCTTGCTTCCCGTGGATTGATTTAGAAGTTTCGTTGAGTTTTTCATCCTTCAAGCTTCCTAAAGCTGCCCTTGATTTCTTTTTAATAAGATGCATTGAAAATATCCTACCACCCTAGAACATTAAACCAAGGCTGCTGAGGTCTGGAGGAGGGAATTGCAGAGGGTTAATTTTCAGCTGCTGTCGTGAGTGGCATTAAACATCAAAAGTGCTTTAAATTAACTTCTTCCTCAGAAGAAATATTTAACAATTGCTGATGTGATGTGTGCCTTGACATTTTGAAGGATTATTCAAAATCTTTTTGTGTTTAGGATAATGACTTTCAAAGCACTTACCATCCTGTGCCAGTCAAATGCAGCACTTTTGATTCATCACCATGGAGGTATTAATAATTAAATGTGTTAAGATAATGGTAAGGTTGTGTGGCAAGCTGCAAAAAACTTGAGCTGAGGTCTCACTACATCCCAAACTCATGTTTATGTTCCTTGCTATTATTACATTGCAAATAATATCACATTTATATCCCCTTTTTCATTTCTATGGTCTTTTTTTTTTTTTTTTGTCAGTGTACTTGCTTCATAAAATGTTCTAAGCCTAGGGATGGCCCTTAGATCTAAACTTTCTTAGTTCACAGGTTTGTTTCCTGCAAGCATCCAGGGAATAAGATGTATGGTATTCCAGATGTGGAACTGTAGGGAAAATTAGATATACATACCCAACTTCTGTTTTATTAATTGCTTGCTTAGTACCTCCTCTGTCAATAGCAGCTTCCTGAACCTGTCCATTCAGAAATGTCCTTTATTGTTATTTTTGGTCCAGTTTGAAACTGTACATCAAGCTCAGGGCCCTAAAATGTCATGCACAGGACTTCTGTTTGACAAGGATCTTTGCTTCTCCAGCAGACCCAATTTGCAAAGAGGTAGATTGATAGAGAGAAAATTATAATTGTTTGCCACTTAACATCATCAAATAAGTACATTTTCAGTTAATTGAGAAATTAACTTAGACTTCCTCAGTCAGCACTTGAAAGTGGCTGGGGTGGCAGTGGGAATCTGGCTTTCCTTTGCCCTGGAGGCACGGATAGCCTTTTGCAGGATTTCACAGGGTGCAAGAGGAAGCCCAGGACAGGAGCTGACGTGTTGGGTAGGTCCCTGAGTCAGAAAAAGTCCCTTGTTTCAAAAAAGCTCGGAATCACTAACTTTCTGACAGAGCTGCAAATTACCATCATCCAGAAGCTTTAGGAAGAAAGGATTCATTCTGGTTAAGTGACAGAGAGGAGTATTATTAAGACTTGACTTTCTTTCAGGCTTTATTTTCTACTTTGAGGGTAGAGAAAAGATGACGATGTCAAGTGAATCATTCTGAATTTCCCATAGGGCCAAATTAGGCTCAGAGTATTTAATTTGAAGGATGGGTTAACCTCCAGTGAAGTGAAGCTGAAAAGACTACCACTGGAGTATTGCTGACAGAGATAAAATCCAGATGTGTTAGAAATCTCCAATATTTCTGCCACAAATGGAAAGATTGATATCAGTTTATATACAAACAAAGCAAGAAAGAAGAGGTACTTTAAACATCTGTTTTAAAAGTTCTGAAAGACTTACAAAGAGTAAAAAGAAGTGCTGTTTCTTTTTGGGATGTAACAAGTGTTCTATAAATTAACATATATATCTGTGCATTTGTACATAAAAGACAAATGACAGACTGAGACAAGTTGCCCTGTGCCAAACCCAAGGACTCGTAGCCCTGGCTTTCAGATACTAAGTTTTTCACCTGCCTAAACACCTTTAAAAGAAGCGTGTAAATTAAAAAAATTATTAAAAAAAAAAAAAGTCAATGAAGACTTTAATAAGTGCCTAGCAAAGAACAATGGAAAAAAATATTTTGCAAGTACTTTTAAGTATTGAATGATCGTCTGATATGAATAAATTATTGAGATACTCTCATTATTTGTACCTTTTCTTTATTTCTGAGCTTCTAGACAGAGATGACAGGATGAAACTGTGGTTGCCGGACTAGAAGAATTGATGCACTAATGTTATGAAATCTTATTGTCTCTTTTCTTGGCTCTCTAAATGTTTTATTTCAACAACAGGATACATATCCACACTCAGTACTGGAGTCAAGGGATTGAGGGTGATAAACCCGTGGGAAGTACTGAATATACTCTAGTTTGGTTTGTGATGTGCCAGTCTATGTGAATGCAAAAACTTCCTCAAATCTTAAAATAATAAATCCTTGTGCTCAGATCCAGAACTGAGCATCACGTTGCTATGACATATGTTGTTTTACCAGTTGCATTCAAGAAATTTAGACTGAGCAAATGTGCCCTGCACCTCCAGGGCACCAGCTACAAACCCATGGCTAGTCAATAAGAACTGTAATGCTGAAGCCTTATTATCATGGGACTCCATAAGATGTCCTGAAATGCCTTAGTTCCCTTCTCTTCACTGCTTCCAAGATTGCTGCTAACAAAAACATCCTTTGACAAACTCAGTGAAGGATCCAAGGACTGTGTGTATTGGGTCTTGTCATGTGAAGGAAAAAAAATATCTGTTGATGCTGGGAAAGTGGATATGCCTCCCTGCCTCTCTTTTCCAGGATAAAACCTTACAACTCTCAGCAAAGCTTTAAAAGCAGGGTTGACTGTTTATATTTTCATTCTCCTTGTCTGCCTGTACCTTCTATTTTGCCCCTTTTTTTGGCCTTATTGCAACCTCCCCAAAAGCCATATTAATTTAGAAATAGAAGAGCAGCTGCTGGCCTTGAAACATATGTTCAATTCCAAATGCTTCTAGTTGCTGGATAAACTCAGCTAGCTGCTCCCAGGGCTCATTAGTCCCTCAAGGAAGTCTCCAAAACCAAAACAGGCCAATGCAGAAATAAAAAGATTACTTGTGTTTTCTTCATTACATCCCCTGTTTTCCCCTCATTTTAATTCTTCAGTATCTTCTCTATATACAAAGGATCTTTTGCATTCATTCCCACACACTTCCTTTGTTTGTTTTACAAGATAGGTCATTTTAATGGCCAAAAATAAAACACATGTTATATACTAATCTACTATTACAAAAAAACTATTTGATAATGAGAAATCCCAATTTTTTTTTGTTTTTCCAAATTCCTTGGCCTACATCCTCAGATAGGACAAATAATTTCCTATCCACTTTGTGAGTTCTTGAAAACTTGTCGCTGTCACTGGCTGTATGGACAACATTATTTCCCTCTGCTGTGAAAGTTGATTCTGTAGCAATTGAAATTATAACTACTAAGTTCCTTGAAAAACAATGGGGAAATAAAATATTTCAGTGGAAATTTCTCTTATCGATAAAAGTGTGCAATTTGTTAAAATGTTTTTCTGAGTCTGCTCTAATGATGTAACAGTGTCCAGATCATTTTACAGGATAATTTTTATCTTTGTAAAGATATTTGCAGTAAATTACTAATTTTCTCTTTTTAATTTTTTTTCACTCAAGTTTGCCCTCTCTATCTGAAAATAGCAGTAGATATTTTTCCTTTGTTTTTGCTGCTCCCTAGAAAGTCATCACAACATATGATCACATTTCCCTAGAGATTTTTTTGACTGTGGTGCATATGGGCTAAATTTTCAATGGGTGAATTTTAGGTGCGCATTGAAGTGCAATGAGGTGAATTAGTAATAAAAGCAATTGCATCAAATTTACTTATCCTTTGAGGAAAAGATTTTGTATTTGCAGTTGAACATTTGCCCTAACTTTTGTGTGTTTGCTCATTGCTCCATAACTTTTACTCTTTGGACAAAGTTTGCACTGTGCTTAGAGTGTTCTTTGTAGTCAGCTGAGCAGAAATCAAAATCAAAAAAAATCAAGCAGGACAGATGAGAAAGTATATTTATACTTTACTGATTCTGAATGCCAAAGTCAATTAATGCTTCATTTTTCTTCCTATTTTTCTCCAAAACACATTTTTCAGTTCCTCAGGTGTTTGGAGCTAACTACTCTGCCGCTAATTCGCAATTTCAGTAGACCTATAGAGCCTTATTGATTTTTTATGGATCTTAGAATAAAAATGATCAAGTTATATGAGTTTTTTTAAGGGTATAAAAACAAAAGAAAAAAAATTAAAGGCCTGAAAATCTAGGGAGCTGCATTTAGATTCTTATGTCCCACTGATTTTATAAAGATCTGGACTTGAGAAATTAGAAGATAAAGTGCAAATTTCTAAACCAAATCAACACTTCAATTTCACTGTAGGTAAAGCTTTGAAACATGATGTGTCAGGTAATACTTAAAACTTTACATTTGCTTATATACATTTAAAATGAAATACATTCCCCTGATTTTATTTAGCTAAAATTGAAATACCTAAGCCAGGGAAGGATAATAATCTAATATATAAAATTCTCCCGGTAGCTCCTCAGTGAATTTAGAGTCTATACAAATAACTCAGTAAAATAGATAGCAATTTCTGAATGGCTAAAATTAGCTGAAAGGAATTGCAGTGTAGTTATCTCCAAGCTCATAACTTTTAACCAATTAAAAGTTTGAATATTTACATATTTGTTTGGAACTTACTCTACAGGTGCATTGTGGCCATGGCTGGTTTGAATACCCTGGGATCCTTCTCTGTCTTCAGATGTTTGAAATTCAACTCAACTAATGTGCTTTTCACCAAAAAGTTTTTCAGTCCTTGAGGATAATGGTATACAATTATCAGTGTATATATATTTTTTTTTTTGCAAACATACAAACATACATGCATACAACATGTATTGACAACGCTGGGTTCACTTCCCAGGTGCTGCAAACGTATTTATTTTTATCTAGAAATAAGGAGAGGCAGTTCCTTACATCACTTATATCACTCAGGGCACTCATCTGAAATAGAGATGGGTGCTCACACCTCTTCCTCCTGCCAAGGGTAAACCATATACAGGATGAGACCAGTGAGGGGCAACCAAAAATGAATCCTGCGTATGAGCCCAGTGGTGTGGATGACCCTCAGGGAGAAGAAAGACTTTCACCAGAGAAAGTGTAGTATGAGCACAAGACTCTGCAAGAGCTGGGAACAGGAGGGAAAACAGCCTCGTGTCAGGGAACAGCCTTGGTCAATCTCATCATCAGAGGACAAGTTTGCACTGCTCAGATAATGCTGAGGTATTTTCCTTGTGCAGAGGTGAAAAAACCTTTTGGCCTTTGTGCATTGATAGCCTGTGTTCAATGAGCATAAAAGGCTGTCTTTGAAGCAAACAGTCCAATGTGATTTAAAGAGGCAATACTCCTAGAACAAATGCATGAAGTGTCTATATGGCTAAATCCATTGCAATCAGGCACAGGGAAAATGTTCCTGTCCTATACATGAATCAGGCTGTCACTTCTACATACTGCACAACTCAGAATGCAATGAGATTTTGCAAAATTTTAAAAATCCTGGTTACTTCTAGATTTCAAGCTTTTTGTCCCAGTTTTAGCTTCTTTTAAAACAATAATAATAGTATAAACAAATGGCTCTGTTAGCACTAGGGTGATTTCAGACTACTTTTGAGGCCTGGTAAAAATTCCTACGTACAGCTATGGAGCTGGTATCTTTATTTTTTTCTTTTTCTCTCTGTCAGGCTCACAGATTCATTCAGTATGAGAATAGGTCATATATGAAAGAGGAAAAAACAAATTCCCTTTATATGTTTTCAATTTACCTTTCCTGCAGTTCTCCAAGTCTAAACCTGTGTAATGGGAAAGCAGCATGGGAAGTGCCGTGAGCCTGTCTTTTGCATGGAGGTTGCTGTTTTCCTTTCCACAGCCATTGTCTGTAGATTGTTGCAAACTGCCTCTTCTCTCATCAGATTTTGCAACTCTTGTGGGAAGGATGGCCTTTTAATTCGTGTTTTAGTGGCACACATCACACAAAGAACCTGAATAATGATCCAGATTCATCTGCAATGAAGAATTAATATCGCCCTATAATTTTCCTATTGATAACTGGAGGGGTAGCTTTGAGATAAACCACTCAGTGACAGAACATAATTTGTATTTGGAGAGTAGAAGTTGTCTAAAAAACAAGGAGCGATTGAGCAAGTAGAATAGGCTGGCTTTTTCTCTTCCAAAAATGTGTTATATTTTCAGAATTAAAGGGACTGTTTGGGATTAACTCACAAGCCTAAAGCAAAGATGTGTGGAGGTAAATTTAACACAGAGGTGATATGTTCAATCTCTGGGGAGAGAGATAGAAATGATGGTTGTCATTTTCACCTTATCTCCTTTGACAGAGAAAAGGTTCAGCAATTATGGCCCAATAGAGAAAAAAAGAAAAAGGAAAGAAAAAAAAGAAGAAACTATAATTTAAAAACCAGACAAAACAAGGAGGAAAAAAAGAACCTCAGTGCATTTTCTCCTAATGATATAAATTTCAATTAACTGAATTGATAAATTAAGCTATAAAGCAATGCAAACATGCAGAAGAAAAATTCAAATAATTTTTTTCTTCATGCTTCCAATTCTTTATAGTACATTACATCCGTTAATGGCAATTTGTATAATTTGTGTAATGACATAAATTGCCATAAACTCTCACAGTGAAATGTTGTAAAAATGATAAATCAGGGATAAAGTATGGAGCACCAGGTTCATAGCCGCTGTAAATTCCATTAATGATACTGCAGGTTCTCCAGTTTATACCTGCTCACACCCTACTCCTACCCTACATCCCATACGTGGTCAGGGAGGGACCAGGGAAAGAAGAAGTGAATAGTAGGTAGCATTACAAGGAATCAAAGGCAAATGTGAGTAAGTTGCTGAAGTTCCAGAATGGAAAAGACATGCCAAGAAAGTGTGGTCTGGTGATGGGGCAACCTAGAGCAGGACTGGGTCCCTTCTCAGGGTCTGACATGCACACCAGTTTCTGGTGTGACCCTGGTCTTCTCTGACAGAGCCAGCTCTTCTCGGTCTGTCTGGAGTTTCAGACATCCAGCAGAGACCTGGTTGTGTACTCACCCCGTGTGTCGGGTGTGCTGCTGATCAGAAGGATGAACTACACCAAATCACCTTTTTCTGGTGTCTCTTTGAATATTTACACCAAGCCCCAAAGGAGCACCGTTCTTCCAGATCAGCCCCACATCCAACCTTTGGGCTCCATCTTCTGCACCGTTAAAATCTGTCTCCATTTTTAGACACAACAAGAACGGGGGACTGATTTATAGCCAACATCTCAGCTCATCCTTAATATGTCGCCAGGCCTGCTGAGGTGTACTCTGCCCAAGCAATGGCTCAGCAAAGGTGACTTTGGGCATCCTGGTGCTTTGTGGTGTCTGATTCTAAAATACACCTCTCCACACGATAGCAGCACTGAGACACTGTCACAAGGTGTGATGGACAGAGTGTGTACAGTGATTCTCATCTTACTTTTAGCAAAAAATAATGCTGTATTGTTGGTTTTTGGTTTAGTTTTTTGACCCTTGTTGAGAGTGGTTGAAGGTACTTGAGACAATAGTTTGCGTTCAGATTTAGGTGTTTATTATGTTTTATTAATGTTACAGTCTCACAGCAGTGAATTTTGCAGTTTTTTATTAACAAGGTATAAAATGGTTAATTATTTTTTGTTATAAGGTGTTTTAAAGTTGAACTATTTAATTAAGAAATGACACTTAAATTATTTTTAACTCAATAATTTATGTTTTGAAGTCCATGGTGCAGACTTTGTTCTTTAATTACAAAATACTACTTACACTTATGAAGAATAAGGAAGAAGAAGGTAAAGAATAACTTGTTTCTGTTTTAAAACTTCTATTTTGTTTTATATTTATTACTATATTCTAAAACTTTAAGTTTACTATTTTGTGATATAACAAACTTTTAACAAACTACACACTTGTAATTTTTCTGTTATTAATTAATTTTGGAAGCTTGTTCTATGGTTTTAGGGTAAATGTAGCGCTCTCTTGGGTGTTATTCTGTTTATACAGAAAGTCTAAAATTCTCAGTATCTAGACCTCTAGCACTGTATTTAGATCCATGGAAGGAAGGAATGGAATCCTTGACTTTCTCCACACTCTAAAGGTAGCCATTAACAGTGGTTGAGTGTCCAATCAATTATATATTTTTCTGTGGGCCTGCACTTAAATTACAATCTGGCCATATTGACTATTCTGAAATTGAGTGACTGTTTTCATTCAGTTATGATGCATCTGTTATGGGTTATTTTTACCACTATCCTTTCCTTGTTACAGAGAAAGTGGAAAGACCTTGCAAGGATATTAGGATAACTCAGTGTGGTCACTAGACTCTCTTAAAACAGTGGCTGAACTGTGCTCAAAGCACTGAGTGGGTGTAAACAGCAACCAGAAAAGTGAGCTTGCAGTATTTTCCAAAAGTACCAAAATACAATGAAAGTGACAGAAATGAGTTAAAAAAAAAAAAAGAAACAAAGGAAAAAAAAAGGGTTCATTATTCAGGCTAAGGTAACTCCTAAAGGCTGAGAGCCCTCATCTTATTGAGTGAATGTTTGATGTTCTAGGTTATATTTTCTGAAATCTCAAGAATTCTTAACTCAGTCTGGTAGTACCAATTCCATTTGACATCACAACTTCATGGTCAAATGTTGGCAGAGATATAATTGGCTGAACTGGTTGATATGGCTTAAAAAATAAATCTCCTTTAAATATATGATTTGCCTCCATTTCATAAGACCCCATGACTAGTATCAAGACACATTTTTCTAGAGCCTCCACACTGACTAAAAGGAGAGGACTGTCATGGCTCCTGAAATTCACATCTCAATAACTCCCGTGGCTCAGGATTTCAAAGAACTTCAGCCATAGAAATTAATTCAGGATCACCTGATTAAACCCCATCAATTCAAAGCCTCTTGGCTTTCTTTGCATTGAGATCCAGTGCCCCTCAAAGGAAGATTGTCATCCTCATCCCTGTTCTTGAGGAGGAGAAATGAAGGTAAAGCCAAAACTGGCAAAGCTGACAGGGAATTTTACCAAGCAGTAATTTGGTTTTTTCCATCAAGGTCTCGTTGCAAAGGTAGGTGTGATTATGGAAATTGAAATCCTTTGTGGAAAGATGGGTTTTGAGGTAATGTCTTCCAAGACTAGGGAAAAAGAGCTTCAAAGCAGGGATTTATGCCTTGAGCTCTTACACGATTGGAGAATGCCCTAAATGTGCAAATATTGATAATTCAGCCAAAGCACTATTCTGATTTGCCACAAATTACTTTGGAAAGAATGGATGGATTCTTCTTAGTCTAAAACAGGACCATGATAAAACCTCAGTTGTGCTAGAGTATACAATTTGTAGTCCCAGATCTAGTCACAAGCCACAGAGAAAGTTAGTTGACAGTCAAAATGAAACAGAAATAAAAATAATGTAGAATCATAGAACACCCTGAGTTGTAAGGGACCCAAAAGGATCATTGAAGTCCAACTCCTGACAGTTCAAGGAAAACTCCAAGGATCAGATGATGTGCCTGAGGATATAGAAAAACAAACCAGAGAGGGTCAGGGNAAAACAGGAAAGTTGAGGTAAAATGCAGAGATGTGTTTATAAGCATTAAAACAAGTGCTTGAAGGCAAATATACAGAGAGTAAAGGTGGCTGTGCTTTGGGATACTAGTACAGAACTTATTTATTCTAGTAGTTCAGAGATGATCCAGTTTCTGCTATTATAAAAGATAATTAGGAAAAACTGTCAAGTCTGCAGATTAATCCTGCATATATCTGCCTGGAGTTTGCTTTGAAACCTTTTGGATCTAGAAAGACAATCTTGTGTAATTAGCTGAGGCCACTATAATCCATAAAAACATCTGATCACATTGATTTTCAGTCAATCAGGCTCTATCTGTCAACAGCAATTCTAGAGATCATACAAGAGGTCTTACAAGTACACAACTTAGCTGTCTAAGGTCATTTAAACTTTTCTCTGGCTTTTAAACTCAAAATAATTTTTAGTAACTAGCTGCCAAGTGTTCCAAACAAAATGAAAAAATAGTTTAAAAAAATCAACAAAAACCCCAAGTGAGTATGTATCTCCTTTTGTATAAAAATGTAAATGTATAGACATATAGATGCAATATTTTTATATCTATGAATATTGCCACAGGCATGCTTGAGAAGTGACCTGTACACGTGCACTCTTTTTGTTCTGTTAGAGGGCATTTTGTTACTTTTATAGAGCAGAGGAAACCAAGAGAAACTCCTCTTCTGCCTTCAGTTGTGATGCATGCTGCCAAATCACAGGGTAACAAAAGCCAGTAGTGCCACTAATACAGAGTGTAAGTCCTCGTGGTGAAGGAAATGCTTTTGGGTCTACAGCAAACCCTGTCAGAGACCAGTTAGTAAGGTCCTGAAAGCATTTCACTGCAGAAACTTTGTCTTCCGGGTGCTGTGGTCTTCTCAGAGTCCCCAGCCCACACTTTTTTATATCTGGTGCGCCTGGTAACTTGCTGTGTTAACCACAAATGTTGTTCTGGGGTGGCTCTCCCTGACTTCTCCCACTCTTACAGTGCTGCTGACTTTGATTCCTGTCACCTGTGACACTGCTCTTGAGAGGCAAGGGAGCTCAGAATTTCAGATTCTGTTCTAAAGAAGCAGACAGCAAGGTTCCCCATCTCCAGCTCTGCAAAAGTGATTAAATTTTATTTATTATTAATGGTTTTGGAGGAATGTGAACATGGGAAGAAAGAGGTCATCAAACTGTCACGTGGGTTTCTACTAAGATTGCTCTTTATGTCACCTAGGTTTAGCCATCTGAAAATTGGTTTCCAGTCCAAATTAATAATCTACAGTGTCCTTATAGAAAAGAAAAATATTGACTTCTTCAGAGACAAAGTCAACCCAGCTGATTTTGATGGGTGTTTTGACAGGGTAAATTTTTCTCTAACTCTCCCCATTCTACATTGTTAAAGTTACAGTTAAACTCCATCTCAATACTTAAATTTGGCTAAATTTAATCCCAGGTTTAGTGCCACAAATCTGACAGCGAAGAGTTGCCTAGAAAATAAATGGAAAAGACTGAGGATCCTGAAAATAAGGAAATTTTCTTATTACGATGCTGAAATGTATCCCAAGTGTTTTATTTTCACCAAAACACGAGACCTCTATAAATCACTTACTTTTATATCAATATTCATGTGACATAAAAACAACTATTACCATCCAACCTTCAGGCACTCTGTTCAGTGAGATGTGGAAAGATCCTGACAATATTCTGACCAAAGATCATGGCATTTACAGGTAGATTCCAGTTTTGCAGAAATTGCATTATTTTTGTTCATAAAATTTTCAATTACTTCAACTGGCCTGCAATCTCTTTGTAATGTCTAAAAATATACAGAATGGATCACAAAATGGAGGATTCCAGGTAAAGCATGCCACATTTATGAGACGAAGCTAAGTCCTGTGAAATATTTGACATTTTCCAGTAAAAACTGAGATTTAGTTCCTCAGGGAGTCCAAAAAACCCATGTTTCCTCTGTGAAATGGGATAGAAAAAAGGGTAATGTTCTTGAAAATCCCTAAATAAATGTCATAAAGGAGTAACACTGTAATTTCTGTGTTCTGCTTATGCAATGAAGTTTCGTAACCTTGAATATTCTCTTCAGACTGAAGATGTTAAATTAAAATGACCAGCATCTTCTGCAATCTGAAGACTCAGCACTAAGCTTGGCTGATAGAAGGTTTTTCTGAGGGATAAAGCTTATGGGAGTTGTTTAGAAGAAGCACTTTTTGTTTGAACTGTAGCTTTCCTAAGACTTGGAACTGGTGAAGTCAGTAGAAATGAATTGATAAGAGAACTGAAAGTCCTGTATGGCTTAATACACTAGTTTTAAGTCAAAACTGAGGTGACGTGAGTGAGGGGCTATGAGTCATGATTCTGGTAGTCTGGTCTTCTTGCTAGCAACTTGTTTTGTAGATTTGAGGAAGACCTTTGAATTTTCTGTGACATAGCTTGTGGCTCATATATAACATTAAATTAGTCTCGTTCATGACTGGGAGGGAATGATTTTTGTTCCAGAGGGAAAGACTAATCTAATGATACAGAATTTTTCGGTCTTGCTGAAAACACAGAACTGTTGTATCTGGGGGTTAGTTTCTTTTTCATCCCTGTGGATAAGGGTACTTGACTAAAATCTCCACTCACTCAAATACTGCTTAGTGTTTCTTGCCCTAAAGCATAAATTCTATGTACACTCCATCTCCTCTAGACCCAAAATCATGGGAAAAAGCCTTCTCTTTCTTCCTACACTTTACTGAAGCCATAAACGCCCCCAGCTTTAGAAGCAGATTTCTCCCAGAAAATTTTTAACGTCTGAATATTAATTTCTCTCTAAATTCTTCTGTACAGAGTCTTCCTCCCTCTCTTTATCTCATCTTCTCTGTTTCATGTAGTCCCTCATGTAAATACCACTAAAAAAATTGAAAGTCTGTGGTGAGAGAGTGAGAAAGTGGACTTCTATGTTACCTTTTCCATCAAAACCATTTTTGATGCCTGGTGAAAAATTTGACTCAGTCATTAATCTACACTGAGATACTTCACACACAAAGAACCATATTTCTGTACAAGAGGAGCCCCAAAGTGTCTGTGCTGCCAAAGTTCCTCCAACTTATCTTAAGATAGGGAGGGCTCCAGCAAAGTAAAGACTGCTGTTTCTTCTACATTATAACATTTTTTTTATTATTAAAATAGTTCATGAGGTTCATGAGGAAGACTTCTTTTTTCAAAATGGCTTGATTTCTTAAACCCAGAGAAGAATAAATATGGAGTATGTACATATGTGAACATAAACAACCAAGATACACTCACGCAACCAGACAGCTCCTAAATTATGTGTTTGCTTGCTTATGCATGACAGAGCAGTGTGGCTCACCCAGGGCTTGAAAAGACTATGAAACCTGAGTAACATAGTGTGTGACAGCAGAACAGAGCCCTGAGTGTTTAACTTCAAGATGAAAGTAATTATATTAAAAAAAGGCATTAAATGCATGTTTGAACCAGGATTGTGAAGGATTTGGAGTAAGTTTGCCTTTGCAAAAGGCTGCTTGATTCATTAAAATCAGAACTCTGTCTTGCCCTTGATTTGTTCCTTTCACAGTTCTAGACTTTCAGTTTTTTCCTCTATTTGGCATGGGCTACTCAGGGCCATCACCATGGTTAACCACAAAGCCAGTCCACAGAAAAGAAAAGCTGGGGTTTTGTGGGGTTTTGTTTGTTGGTTTGGTTTGGTTTTTGGTGTGTTTTTTGTTGATTTTGTTGTTGAGTTTTGTTTTGTTTTAGTTTGGTTTTGTGGGGTTTTTTTGTTGGTTTTGGTTTTGCTTTTGTGTTTTTTTGTTGTTGTTCTTTGGAGTTTTTTGGTTTGGTTTGTTTTTTAAATTTTTTTTTAATAAACCTCAGCACTTGACTTAGAAACTCAAACTGGGTATGATGGGACCGAACAATCCTGTGAAAATTTGAGACTCTTGAAGCCCTTTCATTTCACACAGCTCTTTGCTTATTTTGTTTTAAACAGACACTCTGGCACTGAAAGCTTTAGGAATTGCCTCAAACTGGGAGTTTTAAATATCAGTGCAGTACCATGGGTTCAATTTCTGTAGCAAAATTATGCCGTACTGACTAAACCCAGGAGTTTGTATAAACGTGCAAGAGTCCCTCTATTACTTGAGCTAGAGTGCTGATAGCAAAACCACATCCAGTGGAAAATGCAAAGGGCATCTCAACACATGCCAAAGGTCAGGAGATGGAGAGAAACAGTCACAGGCCAGTACCATAGCTATTCATTCTAGTAATCACTAGAATCACTAGTAATCATTGCTATTTTTTTTCCCTAAAGGAGATGCAGATAAATCAGAGAGAAAACCAAGTACAGAGCGAGGATTACTACTTTTTCAGCTTTTCTGCACAGAGAGAGTAAAGAACTATTCTGTCTGTACTGAATGCACTGAATAAGGTCCACACTCAAAGTCCTAAGGTTACTAAACTTGGTTGGTTCAGGAAGAGAAGAGGTCTGCAGTAAATCTGATTGTGAGGAAGTAAATTGGGTCTGCCTGTAGGCAAATATGGAGATAAGTGGAAAGGGGAAGGAACTCTTCCTTCTACATCAGGAGCACATGCAGTCATTGTCATCACACTCTTGTGATGTTTTATCCAACAGTGACCTGCTCTTTAGGAGAAACTATGTTCCTTACACTCCATCTGCCAAATCTTTGTACCTAGAGAGGAACAAGAATAAAAATGTTGTTAAAAATGAGTAAATGAGAAGGCAATGTATGTGAAAAATGGCATGTCACTTATGTATTACATGGGTTCCATAAAATTAATATATTCAACTAGTCTCTAGCTAGGGGCTTGGTTAAGAAGTCCATAGGATTAGTTTAACAGACTAATGTGGGCAGCAAAACTAGCTTAACTTCTGCCTTTCCAAATGTGTAATTTTTGCTGCTTTGGTAGAGGCCTATGGACTGTTTAGGGAATATGAAACAGCTACTCTGTGTCAGCTGGGGAGTCCTGTGGAACGTAGAAAATAGGGCAATGCTATCCCAGTACTAAAATACTGCCTGTTTAATAATTGTTATATATATACACACACACACACATACATATATATATACACAGATATATATATATGCACAAAGTGGCAGTCAGCTTCGGGAATTTACATCCAGCAGTGCTTTTCAACCAGCAGTGCTTTTCAACCACGTCCAATGAAACAATGCCTATTCCTTCCCTGTCTATTTTTAAATGGCACTAAGTCTTGTGTCTCACTTTAAAACTGTTGCATGGCAGTGGTGTCTCAGCAGCTTCTTTTCCAAATTGCAAATGCTGCTCTTGTTGTGAGGTTTGCAGAGAATGATCTATCAATATCTCTGCAGCTCTAGAACCAAACTGCTGCCAAACTAACTGCTAATTATGATCCAAGCTTACATGATTCAGATCAGAAAGACATTGAGGAATTCATCAAAACCGATGAAAATGAAACACGTATCCCAGCAGCGTCTGACACTGTTTCTGTCTGTGTTGTAGTACTGCATAATGACTGTAGAAGCTCCAATGTCCATTGCTAATTGCTAAGATGATTGTTTTTGGAATGCGGTCTGTGTACAAATATAAACAGAGGATGATGAATAGTTTAGAATATATTTCTCATCTTCCCCAGATTAATGCAATGGCGAAACCAAAATAAAGTTCAGAGTACTAAGAGTGGGAAAGTTGTCCCTTCTTTTACTCCAACAGATCAGGAGTGCAATTCCACCCAAGAAAACACTGATATAAAATCAGCACTGAAGGGAAAGAATCAAGTTCTAAAAATGAAGTGACAGCAAACTGTAGTAAAGGGAGCAAAATCAAGGAGGCAGAATATTTATCACCTGTTCGTTGAGTTAGCTGTAGCAGAAGAATGGCTCTATAAAGGACTTTATCACAAATACTTACATAGCTACATTAATTATTTAAATATCATACAATCTTATATATTTTAAAGCCCACAAAACCTGGAGGAGGGAAACTTTATCCCTGCATTGAGACCTGAGAAACTGAGGCAAAGGCAAAGGCAAAGGCACTTCAGAATATATCAGAAAAGATGAAACCGAACTGAAATCTCCAAAGTCCTAGAAATGTATCCTAACTAAGTCATTATTCTTTAGTTACCGGTGGTTAGACTCGGGGCCTGGGTGTAAATTTTTGTAAAATCACAGAATCATCTTAGTTGGAAAATGCTTTGAGGATAAAACTCAATTGTTAATACAGCACTGTCGAACCCACTACCAAACCATGTCCTTAGGTGCCATAAATGTGTTTTAAATACTTCCAGAAATGGTGATTCCACCACTTCACTGGGCAGCCTATTCCAATGACTGGTAAGTATCTTAGTGAAGAAATTTCCTCTGTTATCCAATCAAAATTTCTCCACATGAAACATGAGGCCATTCCCTCTCCTCCTGTCCTTGTTCTCTAGGAGCAGAGCCCGATCCCCCTGGCTGTCCCCTCCTGTCAGGGAGTTGTACAGAGTCAGAAGTTCTCCCCTGAGCCTTCTTTTTCTGCAGGCTGAGCCCCGCCAACTCCCTCAGCTCTCCTCGTATTGTGCTCCAGAAAATTTTCCAGCTGGGTTGCCCTTCATGATCCAGCAACTGTGAGTCTTTAGTGTCTTTAGGGACCAAAAATTAATGCAGGATTCGAGGTGCAGCTTCACAAGTGCTCAGCACAGGAGGGACAGCCACTGCCCTGGTCCTGCTGGCCACATTATTGCTGGCACAAGTCAGGATGTTCTTGGCCTTCTTATCTGTCTGGGCACAGCTTGGCTCATGTTCAGCTGCTCTAACCAGCACGCCCAGGTCCTTTCCCACCTGTATGTTTCCAGCTTCTGGTGCTGCGTGGCATTGTTGTGACCCAAGTGGATTACAGAGACACATACAGACATAACACAACATTCGTTGCCTTGACCAGGATGCAGTGGTGTTTCCAAATTCTTTAGTTAATAAAAATTTGCTCATGGGTAGCTTCAAGGTTTCCTGATTGACTTGACAACAGAGGCATCCAAAATTTCCTTGAAGATTACTCCACTAGTTCCCAGTCTCCATTAACTCTGCCTTCTCCTTCTCTACCTTCAAGAAAAAGGAAAAAAAAATAGTAAAAGGTAATAGACAAAAAAAAAAAGGACGTTTAATTCCTTTTCCCACTGTGTGACCTTGCAGAGTTGTAGGAGTTAAATGGAGCACAATTTGGGAACATCCATTGTTCTAATCACAGCTGCTCCAATACCATATTGTCAGTGAAATGGAAAAGAAATTAGCAGCTCATTTTGTGCGACGTGAACTTTCTCTCTCGCTCTCCTGCTTGATGAGAACACTCTCTTTGATAAATCAGCCATCATACCTTATTGCCATGCAGAGACTGGAAGTAAAAAAAAATGTCAACAACATTTTTTTCCCTGAGTCTTCTGGAAGCAATCAAGTTTCACTGCAGCAAAGGTAATGCTTAATTTTCCATCGTCTTTTTTTTTTTT
>VWZV01011282.1:129843-148513 GCA_013397155.1 Irena cyanogastra | reverse complement strand
CATGTAGAAAGTTAACAGAGGACATATCTTTTAAAGCTACAGAAATTGATTGGACTTGCGGCAGACGAGGCGTCGGCAGTGAATGAGATAAAGAGCGGATTCGGCACATTACTGCAAGAGAGGCTCCCATCGGTGCGTGCCATCCACCAACTTGTGCACAGACTTCAATTAGCAGTTAAGGATGTGTTGAAATATGTTGCAGGAATTAGTCATTTTGAAGTCTTGGTAGGGGAAGTAAATTATATAGTGTTTGCAGTCACAGCTAAAAAGGGAAAAGAGAAAAAAAAAAAAAAGGAAGTCATGAGGAAAGAAGAAAGAAGGGAAACTCAGCAAGAAGTAGCTGGATGGGCATATGTGGTATCATTGAAGCGACTAAAGAGCAAGCCAGCAGTAACTCTGCATTTCCAAGACAGTAAAGGTTTAAGGTCATAGAAACAACTGCCTTCACATTTCCAAGAGACACTATAGAGAAAAAACATCATTTTCTCAAATAAAGAGGGCAGGGTTCTTTTTAGATCCAAGCAAACGTTGTTGGAAATTTACATTCTTTAGAAAAGTTTTCTTTCCGTGGAACATGTCTTAACATGCCATCACCATTCTGGTCACTCATTGTGTTGCATTGTGTTTGCTCACTAATTAGCTGTACAACTGAAGAATGTTCATAAACAAAAGTCTCTAAAACAGACTGAAATTTTCTTTAATGTTTTTTCCCACTCTTCAAAACAAAAGTCAATCAAAAGTATATCCTGCATATATAAATATGGTAGACTTAAAGAAGAAAAGTGTTTTTTCTTGAATTATAAAAACTGGTATGATAGATTCTTGCACTGAAAAAATTTCTTCAAGCAGAAATGTGTGGGTGAGCTTTTTTCTTTGGTTTTGTTTTGTTTTTTTCCCCATGGTGAAAGGAAGATCAGGGTCAAATTATCAGTAGAGCTTGATTTGTTTCCTCTTTATTAGATTCTATTTACTTTTCTACAAAAAAAGTTCACCCAAGTTATACACTCACAGATGCCTGGGACAATAAACCCCAAAAGATTATCAAAAGTCACTAAATCACTTTCTTATCCCAAGGCTAGATCAGCTATATCTGAACTATTGCTGACAGTTCTTTGACGTAATTGTTCAGAAAATCCTCTTGTGCTTGAGTGTCCATGACTTTCCTGGTCAATTCATCCAAATACTTATTTGCCCTCACTGTTTAAATACTCTCTACAACACCCTCTATTTTTAGCTTATCCTTTCTCTTGCTACAGCTGAAGTCCTCCTGCTTTTTTTCTCATCTGCTATAAACAAGAGGAGAAATTTTTTCTTTTACTTGTTAAAACAACTTTCAACATATTTGGATGATGTAAGGTAGCCATGACAGAACAGTTATTCCTAAGTCTTTTTTGGTGGTTTAGACTGAAAGAAACCAAAGGATGCTTTAAAGAAATGGAATGGTAATTAGTCATGCAAAAGTCACCACTTCTCAGTGGGATAATTTTCTTACAGAAGTGCTAAAACAACCTCTGCAATATTTTTTGTAGATCACAGAATGGTGTGGTTTGGAAAGGACCTTAAAAATCACCTCCTTCCAACCCCACGATATGGGCAGGGACACCTTCCACCAGATCAGATTGCTCCAAACTCCATCTAGCCTCCATTCTAGGGATGGAGTGTCCACAGTTTCTCTGGGTATTATTTCACCAGTGGCTTACCACCCTCACAGGGAAGAATTTCCTCCCAACATCCAATCTAATCCTACTTTATTTCACTTTGAAGCCATTCCCCTTGACTGTGTCACATCAGGAGCTTGTAAAAAGTCCCTCTCCATCCTTCTTGTAGGCTCTGTTCAAGCTAGAAGGCTGTGATTAGGTCACAACAAAGCCTTCTCTTTCCAGGCTGAACAATGCGAATTTTCTCAGCCTTTCCTTATAGGAAAAAAGTGCTCCATCACTTTAATAATTTTGCTGTCCCTCCTCTGGACTCACTGCAGCATGCCCGTGTTCTTCCTGTGCCTGGAGCCCAGAGCTGGATGCAGTGCTCCAGGTGGGTCTCACCAGAGTGGAGCAGAGGACAGAATCACCTCTCTCTAATTACTTCTCAATTAAAACGATAAGGGCTTACAAGACTTGCAGTTGAGTCATTTATGTCTATGGAAAATTAAAACAGGTTTATATGTATTGCAATCCATAAAGCATTTGCACAAAGTTTAGAAAAAGGTATTTTAATCTATAGGCCTGATACTGTCCTCAGACCTGCCAGGGAAAAAAATGCTAAAAAAACAACAAAAAAAAAAACCCCAAAACCACAGAAGGAACTTCACATAAAACTAGTAGTGTAAGCAAGAAGTGAATCAGACCTTATGCCTCCACATAAAAAAGATTTAAGCTACTTAAGAGATTTACAGCAGACACTCGCACATCAATGTTATGAAGGCTTTTTAGCTGCAAATATTAATGAACTCCCTTTGCTAAAACAGACTGACTATTGAACATCTGCAAATGGGAGCATGAAGTTTGAACCTTAGACAGTTCATTAAACCAGTTTGACCCAAAGCCAAATTGTTCAATGCTGGCTTACAAAAGGTAAGAGAGACTTTCTGCCAGTTGGAAAACAAATGAATCCCAGCACTGGTTCTATAAAGATCGACAGTGACTTAAAAATAGCCTGAGGTTAATATTATAAATCTTTCTAAAAGAGATTTGAGTGCATATTCTTCATGCCAGCCTTGGATCAATCTCGCAAAGCGATATCCTTTCAAATGACACTGATACAAAATATCAGATGCTGTAAAAAGTGAGACTTATTATCTGGCTAGACATCTTTTCCTTTCCCACCAGCGCAACAATCACCGGAGCACCTCAGACAAGGCCAGTGAGCACCAGCTGGGCACAGCTCAGGCTGGAGCTCTGGGTGGCCTGACGCCTGAATACGCTGGTACGACAAAATAAATAAGTGAAAAGGGTGTATGGGAAGCCAAAGAAATCACTGCAGACAGGAGCTACCTAGGGCAGTGTGTAGTGGTGTGCAGAACAGATTAGAGCCCAAACCTTGCAGGGATATACTAAGGGTGAACCTAGGGCTAACCTCACCCCAGAAAATATACTGATCAAAAGGGGGGCAGTGTGCTCCAGCCACACCACTTGCTGCTGCTGCTGCTCAGCAAAAGGGGCTAGGGGCTCTGTCAGCAGAGGAAGAAGCCTCATTCAGGGGCAGCAGTGGGAAAAAAGGTCATGTTAACTATGCTAAAGTCTCCCATTATAGCTGGGTTTGCTACAGTAGAAAAATAAACTATGCCAATTTTCCCCACTCCCCAAGGGAAAACTGAGTCAGGTATTTCTCATGCACAATCCTTTTCCAGGTTGCTTTTTTGTCTATCCCCTTTCATTCATAAAGATATTTCTGGGAGTTCAAATTTGTGCCTCAATAACCAGATGCTGTTAATTTATTTCTAGATGATCATGCAAATGCATTTATTGCATCCGTTTGTCTGTCTGTTGCAACAAAGTAAATATGCATAGCTGTAACAGCACAAATATTGTGGGTGCATGATAAATGCTGTTTATGGTTCGTATGCAAGGAGTTTCAGCTCTGGTGTGCCACCCCACATATCATCCTATCTGTGGCACAGGAAGATATCTATTTTTAGTGGATAATGCTCTACAGCTAGACCTCTTTGTCATAATCTGGAAGTAAGAAATCATTTTCTGATGCCAGATTTGCTAATCTGAAACAGCAATAACCATTATTCATCAATGGTCTGTTTCCTAAACTTCAGACACATTTGCCATTGGAGATGTCCATCAGAGAACTGTTCACAGGAGATGTTCATCAGAGAACTGAAGCAACCCCCTGCATTTCACAGCAGTGGGGAAATTAGGCAAATCACAGTATCATGTCCTGATGTGAGAAGACATTTTGGCTGTGCTGCAGTAGATGTTGCAACATTAGCCCCAGTGGTGAACAGGCATTACTCATTTTCAAGGTATTTTAAGGGGTTTTTTTCCTGCATAATTTCCTCGAGCTGAAAGTGGCAGAAGCTTTGTTAAGCAGTATGCCACATGCCTCTGAGATTTTCTGCTAGCATTTGTTTTCACTCACAGCTCCTCTGGGAATTTCCAAGCAGGGCTGCATGCCTGAAGCTGATGGGAGCATGGGGGATAATCTCTATCACTGGTAATCTTTTCCATATAGGACAGACAATGCAGGTCTCCTCCATCATTAGAAGAAATTCAAACAATTCTCCAGTTTTAGCTTTGTTCAAACCTGTTCTTCACTTTGACACAAAAGTCCAAAGGGGGTGAACTAATCCCTTGTGAGACTTTGCAAGAGCAGAGGGCAAGAGGCTGCAAAGAAGTCCATTATGTGCCATGTTGGCTTGTAAAACTCCTTGTCTTATACTGATCACACAACAACTCGACCCCTTCCTCTTCCTTAAACACTCATACACATCCAGCCATAGTCTAAACTACCTGTCTTTAATTCTTTCTCTCAGGACTTTTCCCATTTCAGTCAGGTTCTGCAGCAGTAGTGCAGTATAGATGTCTTAAAGTGAGCTTTCCTCTACCCATGGTCAGGAAAAAGGTAGCCCTCACAGCTTCACCTCCACACACATATTCAGTGCCTTGCAGTTTTCTCACGAGGCCAGGTGAGTGTGCTGTCTGCATGGGATTTCAGTGATGAAACTACTAATGCAAAGAAATATGATTTTTTGTGAGATGGGATGGACAGTGCTTACTATGCCACAAGCAGGACGCATGTTGCACAGGAGCCTGCAAAATGTGCAAGTGTTATTGTGTACGTGAGAGTAAACTTTAAATGAAACTTGAGTTGTGGTGCTGTTGTTGAAGGTGAAACTTGGTGACTGAATACAAGCAAGTGCACATCCTTAAGACCAGAAAAGATCTCTCTTGATCCATTATGGTAATACCATTGAGACTGAAATATTCTGTATTGTATAGTTATGAGTCAGTTTAGAGTTTATGAAAGCCATAATCTGGTTAGCTTTGGAAACAATTGTAGATACTTTATTCGGTGAACAAAAGCATATTAATGGCAAAGTCTTGTCTTCCAGAGTGCTTCAATCATAGCCTCCAAGTCAGCCCTTAAGTCATAGCCATGGCCTATTCAGTACTTGGCTTTTCTCCTGACAGTTTTTGTCCTGAAACTAAACTGGCACTGAACTTCAGTTCAAAGAGAGTTTTGGGAACTCCTGTTTGATGAAAACTACAGTAAGATGAACAAAGACCTTTTTTCCCCCTTATTTTTTGCTTTTTTTTTTTTTTTTTTCATTTGAAGAGATCAGAACAGCAACATGACAGAAAAAGCTTTACTTATTGGGGTGATAAAGATTTGAGAGGAGTGGAGATGTTTACCTGCTTCAATTACAGCTTACAGAAATGCTTTCTAGCATTCAGCTCACAGATTAAAGCACTTAAATATAGATTTTCATAAGGAGGTATCTACAGCTGAAGTGAAGGGAGTCTAAGCTCCCACTATAGTCAATGAGAAGGATGTCATTATATTTAATGAAACTTAAAGGTTTATTCACTTGGTCAAATACAGAAATTAATCCCTTTTGGGATATGTTTGAATAAACTGTCATACATCCCCTCTATTTTTACAGAGGAAGATTATTCATTCTCTTATAAGACCGGTCTCCAAAGGCAGACCAGAGTAATAATTCATTGGTCATGCTGATTTCTTTTCAATAGTTGGAAAACCCATAAAGTGTCTAGTCCAGTCCTGAGGAGTTTGGGTTTTTTTATACATTGGGTGTCATATTAATGAATTGCATGAGAAATGCTCTCCATCCCATATCTCCAGTCACGCAGAGGTGGTCTCTGTATTAGCAGACAACAGAATATTTCTTAAATTCTTATTACATTTTGCACCTGTCAGTGTGTTTGCAGTGCTTGCAGAGCACACTGGATCCACTCCTATTCACTGAGGCCTCCCCAAGAGAAGACCTCCTTTGTTCTCTGAAACACCTGTCTCATAGCACAGAATCCAGACAGGGAGAGGGGCATTCCAGAACTCCTGACACATAGGAGTCTATTATTAGAGTCCAGACCTAGAGCAGGTTGGGATTTTCCAGAAAAAAAATTTCTTTGTGCAATGGAAATGCCATCTAAGCCAGTATTTTTACTGAAAGTAAAGTAAAAATTCCAATGAATTTTCCACTCTGCGGGAATTTCTGTTGATATTCACTATTTTTTACTTTGAAACTGATTTAAAAAATTTTAACACATTGAGGAGTAAAACTCTAATAGAGTTAATCAGGATTGGACTTCTGGTCTGGCTTTCTCTTTGGGTTTTAATCTGTGTAATTACTGTTGTTACTGTTGTGATTTCTATGGTGAGATTTTGACTACTTCTGACTTCGGATGAGCAAAACCTCCAGACCATGCTCACTAGATTCACTTCAAAACTCTACAGTTCTTTTAGGGCTTCTGTGTTTCTGAGGTGCATTAAGCCTAAGAGGGATAATGCAAGGCCAAATGTCAATCAGATTTGAAAAATAAATTACCTGAGTGTTTCTCAGAACATACCTGTAAGACACCGTGCTGAAATCGTGGTTGGCACAGATCCAGGGAAACAAAGAAAATGAGTGAGATTTATTCATCTCCATCTCATCTCCAGTGTTTGCCTCCACCTTCCAAGCTCCTGGCTGTGACTCCTGGGCCAGCTGGACTGCCTCTTGCCTGGATAGTTTCATCCATCATTTGAAACACTAATGTCTAGACGGATTTTTCATCTTCAGCACTCCTGCCTGTGTTTCAATAACATAGTTAAGAGTGACAGAAAGTATTGTTCCTACTTGAAAATTAAACTAAATTAAACTAATCTAAACTACCCATGCAGTACAATGCAGAATAGTTTGCACAGGTGTTGTGAACGAAATAAATACTCTGATGAAAAGAGTAACTTTTTTTCAGGTAGATCAGACCTGGCCAGTTTATCAAAAAAAAAAAAAATAAAACTTCCATTTTCAGCATGGGAAAAAATAATAGCTACAAGACATACTTAATTTTAAGATAAAGAAACCTTCACAAAACCACTTTCACATTTTGTCAACCAAATATTTCCACAGTGTAGAAGAAAGGTGAGTCTAAGACAGAATATCAAAGAAGCAATAAAGAAGAGAATGAGTGCAACCAGCTCATTCTTGTGAGAAAATAAATCTACCAAATCCCAGAATATTTCAGCACACTAAATGACTTTTTTTTCTAGTACTATGTCTCTGTGTGTAAGCAGCTGTAGGTTTGAGGTTTCCTTTAAGGGGATTGCAGGAATTCTCTAAGTGTCATCACAGCCTCCACTAAGACATCACACATTTGTACCAGGTAGGAGAATAGAAATTGGGTACCTAATTGCCATGAGTCTTTCTGGTCCACGTCTAAAATGCTTTTATTCAACCTGGATGGACTGATGCTGTTTTCAAAATGCCCACAGAAAGCCTGAATTTATCTATATGTAAAGAAGCATTCATTACAAACAAAAAAACACCAAATGAGGAAAACCCTCAAAACCAAACCAACCAACACCTCACTCCACTTGCATTCCCCATGCATCCCCCAAGAAAAAAAGGAGAATGAGAAATATGGGAGAGGAAAAAGGGGAAACTACAGTGTACAATTTTATGTATTGGAAAAAAAAAAAGACTCACACTGAAGTCTCTCAAAACTAACTTGCCTTGAGCTGACTATAAATAGAGAATGTTTTTATTTTCCACAATATTTCTTGAGGCATTTCTCATTTCACCCAAGGTCTGCAAATAGGCTTTTGTTTTTGGCTGTTGCCTTGTAGGTTGCCTTGTTTATTTGATTGTTTGGGGTTTTTTGAGAGGCGTTGCCTTTTTGTAGAATGAATAGAGAATCGGATTAAAGCATCTATTTTTGTTGTCACTATGCTGACCCTTCAAGATTTTAACCTATGGTTTTTTGTGCAGATGACTTACACCTCAGGATCCCAGGATATCAGCACTGTAATCTGTGAGGGACCTTGGTTCTCCCTATTATGTCTAAAAACCTTCTGACGCAGCTGCTCCAGCCATTCAGCCCAGCAAGATAAGTGCTCATACAAGGAAGGAGAGTAAGCAGGGAAAAGACATTCCTATTTGAGACAGGAAGAGAAAAATATCAAACTTTCACCATGGTTAATAATATTTATCTCTGTAGAATAAAACAAAAAAAAAGGAGAGACTTAAAAACATAGCTGGATAATGGTACAGCACCAAAACACACAGATTTCAGGAACTCAGTGGTCAGCTTTCACACTATTAGAGATTCTCTTTTAGACATCAGAATGCAGCTGCCGAGGTGATGCAGAATTAATTATGTTGGAAAATTAGATTAGCTCACCACACTAGCAATCTCCATTAAACAGTCCTAATGATCAGGTAGAAGACATGGTCTATTGGAAGGAATAAAAACAGGGTGCAAGAAAGATCATCCATTGCTTATGATAATTTTCTCTGTCACATTCAATCAATGGAATTCATGTGCTGTAGGGTCAGAAATGGGATGTTTCATATGTCTTTCCTGGGTGACCCTGTGGAACCTCTGAACATTTTATCTTTTAGCTCCTCATCTCTGAAATGTGACCATTATTGAGAACTGGCAAAAACCAAACCTAAAAAACACAGAGCTACAAAGGATGTGGAACCATTTCAAATGCTAACAAAAATGTGTCTAATCAACAATTCCATTTACTTTTGGTTTTTGTTAAATATTTTAATTTTTTTTTTAAATGCATGTATATATTTCTCTTCCTGTTGACTCTGAGACCTTTGGGAAAACTAAGCCAAATGCAGAAAAGGACAGTTTGGAAGGTAACTAATTCCCAGCCAACTTCATGAAAAGAGACACCTATACAAAAACATAGACCTGTGAAAAGTGCCTTAACAAAGATAAAGGTGCTGTGTGTGAACCTAACTAAATGCCAGATAATCCACAAAGGAACTGTGCATCAAAGAAAGACATTTTCACCAATATTATCCTACGCCAAAGTCATCAGGTCATGAGAAGAACCCTTAAGGGAAACCAGAGTGCACAAAGTTTGCAGGTGATGGAAGGACTCTCTTGGCAGCATGGTTTTCTGTGGAGCCATGGACAGGGGGATCCAGAGTGTCCAAACCCAGTGGTAGCTCTGACAGGAGGATAGAGCTGTGCAGTTTAGCTGGAAGGTATTCAGGTGACCAGTGAATGTTATGGGAGAGGCTGGGGTTTGAAGGCTGACCAGTGTCACTCTATAAAAGGTTTATCCCACACACCAGTGCCTAAACAGTAGGCTGCAATTCACAGTGCAGTATCTTTTACTTCACTGACAAAATAATTAATGGGAAAAAAAATAGGTGTGTGTAAAAAAAAGGCAGAAAATGTTAGCATAGCTCAGCGAAGTACAAAAAGTCCCAAAGGCTCTAATCCAAACATCAATGGCTTTGGGGCATCTTTGTCTTTTCCTTTGGTATTTTTTTTTTTTTTTTTTAGTAGGAAGAAGGAAAAATGAAAGAAAGCAGAAAAAGGTTTTTTTTTTTTAAATTAATCATTTATTCACAAAAAATTTTGGAACAAAATTTTGTTGTGAATAAAGGGTTGTATTTGGAACAAAAATAAAAAATGTTGTGTTTGGAACAAAAATGAAAGATGAAAGCTTAATATATAGAAAATTTTCAGTAGTTGGATTTGCAGCATGCAATGATTGGTTTTTTATGAACCTTAGGGCAAAAGTTAAATGTTTACTATCTAATTGGTCCTTCCACTTAGTCACTACTTTATTGTAAATGTTTTCCTGCCCCTTGGATAATTTTATTTCAAGTAACTGTTAAAACTATGTAGAACTTTAAGAATCTATTAAAAGTGGAATGAAGAAACCACTTATTTTGTTACAGAAGCACTTAAATAAGACTTTTTTTTAAAATTACCTACCTATCAAATTTTTTCCTGTGTTCTATATGCATGGAATAAACGTTTTATTTAGGCCATTTTCCCCCACATTTTCTTGATATGTATTCTACCAGAACCCAGTTTTCTATAGTAAGACTAACTATAAGTACATCAATTGGATTTAAAATTTTAGGAAAATCACCTTTAATAAACAGTGGCAAACAATGGGGGCAATAATTTAGGGATATTTCTTCTTCAGTGAAAAAATACAGTATCATCATTATGTAGGAAGATTTTAGGTCAGATCCTTAGGTAAATCTCTACAACTCCAATTCTTGTTTAAGCTCTGTTTAGGTTGCACAGATATTTATAATTTGAATTGGTCCCAGTAATTTTGGTACAGAATACATGGTGGCATGCAAAGTATTTACCCACATTAATACATGATGGTTAACAGTGCTCACGAGACATGATTATGCCAGTCATTTCAAATTCTTACTGATTAAAATATTGCTGCAATGCCATCATTTTTTCAGGGGGACTAAAGATCCATAGCTGCTGATCAGCTGACTGAAATACCCCTTCTGTCCACTGCTAAAACAGCCTCAGCTGGGTGTCAGTCAGACAGTAATTTACATAAGGCTTGGCACCAACACCTGTAACATGCCCATTCCCCTGGTTTTCCTTAAGGTACGAGTCCTCCCTGCTACCAGCCAGGATCACTGCTGTGAGGGGATAGAAAACCAGGCACAGGATTTTCTGTGGGCTCATTGACAGCTGAAGGGCAGAACTCACATTTTCTTCAGATTAATGCTTTAGGCTCATCATTTGGTGCCAAAAGAGGGAACACCAGTGCTCCCACTGGTTTCAGAGACACTGCTCTCACTGGACTCTACCTTACTCTCCTCCTCTTACCAAAGTTGTGCTCTTCACTTCAGCAGAATCAAGTTAAACCTGGTTAACCTCTAGCTTCTTCAGCTTTCCCCTCTTAAGATGCAAATAGTCTTTTTATTGGTCTTATTGAAGTGCTGTATGACTGAAAACATTTCTGCAAGAAAAGCATATGATCTCTAGGAAAAGGTATTGTATATGCCTGTCTGTGTATGCAGCATTATTTATAAATGCTTTAGCAAGTGGGTAACTTGCTTTGGGCTTTTTCTGAATAGAAGTTTCTATATAAATGCAAATTATTTATTTCTAGTAGTAATATTTGTTTTTCAGGCAAGTTTATTTTCCTTTTGTTTTCTGGCTCTGAAAACCCAACAGATTCCACTTCACCTGCATTTAATTCAAAGTTTGTTTCACTTATGCCCACAATCTCCTTGTTCTATAGAAGAAATTGCTTTCAATTACACATATATCACAGCACTTAAACATTAGTCTCACTTTCCTTTGGTTAATAACTCACCTTATATTCTAACATCCATCAACATAAAATCAGCATAACAACTTTTATGAATCCCTTTATCATCAACACATTCCAAATGCTTATACAATTCACACTACAGATTCACATAGGAACTGGCTTAATAGCCCTTTAAGTTGCTATAATGTTCACATCCTTTCAATCATAGAATTATTGTTCGTGTTTTCAGACAAGACCCTTTTTAGCCATTTTAGGTTATTATCTTGTATTTCTTTACACCCCTCAAACTGGATCTGCGTGTCAATAGAGCTGGTGCAAACTGATGTGAAACCACTGTTTTTTTATAGAGTGGCTCTGCACTTGCACCATCATGAATGATTGAAACTCATCTGGGCACTGGTAACACTTCGCGGGAGAAGGAGAATGAGAAGGTGGAAGAGGGAATGGATTCCATAGGATTCCTCTAGTTTTTCTCCAGGAAGCAGGCTTTCTCTGCTTTAAATTTGAAAGAAATTTCTTTTTCTTAGCAAAAACATCTTGCTTGCTGACATTTTTCAGCCATGGATTGTTGCACAGAGCTAAAGCCACTGTTTTTACCATGAAATTTTCATTCCTCTTGCTCACTCTCCCTGTCTGAACACAGATCAGTGGTTCTAAGGTCTGGTTTCCCCATCAGTGACACACGTACACCTCCTATTGAAGTCAATGGGAGTCGCATGCACATCTGTCAGGATAATCAAGTCCCAAGTTTAGCATCACCATCAATTTGAGGCTTAATTTTATCATTTCCATAGGCCATCTGGGCCTTTTGCCTGTTGGAGTTTTCACAGTGACTTTATCTTATATTTGCTTCTACTTCTGTCCCATTTCAACAACTCTTTCTTTTTCAACGATACTGCTTTTCCACACCTCCCCTCTTCCTTCTCTCCAAACCAAACTTTATTCCCGTAGTCTGTACATAAGCCCTAGAAACAGCCACAAGTGAGGCGTGACAGAGAGACTGCTAAGACTTTTGTCAGGCATTGTTGGCTAGTATTCTGCTCTATTTTTAATTAATAGCAATTATTAATTCATTAATTCATGCTGCATTAGCACCTCGAAGCTCTATTATGAACCCCCATTGTGCTTATTAATGCACACCCACATAACAAGCTGCTAACTTCACATTTTGGAGCTTTGTATTAATAAAAAATGCACTTACCACTGCGACTATATTAATGGCCTGATTCTTCATCCTTATGCACTGTGTATTTGCCAGAATATCTCAACAGGAGTAAGGAGAAACCAATGTTTCAATATGCTGGATTTATAAATATGGTGAATATTAGAGAATATTATGTCTTACCACAGAAAAAGTAAGTTTTCCACTCCATATGTGCCACAGTGACAGAGTTCCCCAAAAGACGTGTACTTAAATACAGGAATATATCTGCTCCCTGATTATCTCTTCAGAAGACAAATCAATCTACACAGAAATTACCCACTGGAGAACAGAGTTCTGAAGCCTTAAAAGCAACTAGTTACAAATATATGATGGTGTCCAGCTGTAGCAAGTTTACATATTTCCATGTTTTTTGTTGTCCAAATGTTGTTTGTGAATCCTTAAATGCTTGTACGAATTTATTGAATTCATTAAGATAACCCTGCAATAATGACAATAAGCCAGTGTTATTCTTTGCCTAATATCCTATTATGTTATTAGATAATTGGGAGCCTAAATTATGTCTCAGGACCATGTTTTTGTTGATTCTTATCCCCTACTGACTATAAGAATAGTGTTCAAACACTTTTTTTTCTTCTTTCTTTTCTATTTTTCTTTTTTCTTTTTTTTTCTTTTGTTTAGAAGAGACAAAATCCAGAAAAAGAAGAGGGTCTGACAAGAACTCTTTTAACCCCAGAAACTCACACACTCAAGGGTCAGTGCAGCTCCCCCACTAATGGCATATAATGATTTGGAAGAGAAAATTTTCTTACTCTGAGGTGCAAGATAACAGTAAAAATCTTCCTTTTTCCAGGAAGAGGATGGAGGTGGTAGTTTTCATGCAAATAATAACAAGATATTTAAATGTGGAAGTCTGATTGGACACTAGAGAAGCAACAGTTTGAAGTGAACACTGGTCTACTTTGATGCTTTCAAGAGTTGTCTTACACTCTTCCCCTTATATTTGACCTGCACAAATATTTGGTCCTTTCTACGTAAGCTAGATTTCCAAATTTATACACTCAAAAGTCATTGTCAAGAAGTAGGATCTTCCTGCTATTAACACAACTGACAGACCAGACCTCTGGAACTTAGATTCCTCTAACAAAAATTGTCCTTCAGAAAGATTTGAGGATTATCATACTAAAGTGTATAGAATGCCCAAGCACTGTGGCAATAGGAGCTCTAAGAATAACTTAAACATGCCTAAAAATATGTAATATGTCCAGACAAAATTTAGGATCAAAAGGCTGCATCCTCCACTGGAAAGGGTTTTTGTAGGCAGTCAGTTTCCAAAGCTCAACTCAAAACTATGTGTTTCCTTAAGAATAAATTGTTCCAATCAACAAACAATTTTAATTAATTGGAACGTACTTTTTTCATAATTTGTTCAGTTGGTAGTTCAAGGACACCCTTCTTTCTTTGCACTACAAGGAAATTAAGCTGGGAGGTAGGGCGTAAAACTTACAAATGAAAAGGTTTTCTATTCTTTGCTTAGGGATGATTGGCATGGGTAATTTCAAAGCTTTTTATTTTTTATTGAATTATCTTTATGGTAGGGAAATTGGGGAAAATGTCAAAAAGCTTATTTAGTGTAATTTTTAAGGTATCATAGTCTAATATCCAGGTAACACTGTACTCCTGTGGTCTGTCCTGGTTGTAGAAGACCACCATCTCAATATTATTGACTCCAGAATTTAGATTGGACATTCGATTTTTCAGGCGTAATTTTTTGATAGTGATGTGATGTCTCAGCTATCACCACACCTGGGAATGTGGAGATCTTTTATTGTCTTGCAACATATGGTGAGTTCTTAATCCTCCACCATTCTTTCTTCTTTCTCTCAAGCCCTGGTGTGAGAAAAAGTGGGATGTACAGCATCAGACCGTAGGCCACAAGCATTGTTCAAGATGCTACTGATGCTCTTGGGCTCTCCACATTTTTTCCAGCTGAATTCCTGAGATTTCTACCCCTAGGGAGGAGCTGGAAAATAGGGTGCAGCACTCCCAGTGATGTCACGTTCACCCACCCCCTCTTAATAGGTTTTTTCCCCCCTGTTCTTTCCCCCTTTTAGCTACAGCAGTAAGTGCATTAAAGAAGTACATTTAGGTCACTTCAGACCAGAACATTAAAACAAATGCTGATAGTTCAAGGTTAATAGATGCATAAAACAAAAGTAATTCCATGTCAAAACTGAGATGACAGGTGATTTGACTTGAGACTGCCTTGCAATCACTCTTTTACATGTGCTCGGCGCTGAGACTGGCGGAAGGTGTTATGTTTCTGACATTTACTTGTCAGAAAGGTATGACAATAGAAATTGTTTCTATCTCTGCTGGTCCCAGATGTTAACCTTCTAGCTTTATTTTGTAATTGGGGTACCACGGAGCTTTAACATTTTCTATTGATTCAATAGAAGCGATAACATTTCCAATCATAAGAAGGCATTATAGAAATATCAGGCAATTCACATATCAAAATGTTTGATAGCTGGGCTCACCACATTAATTTCTGTCACCTTTTCTAGGAACCCTTTATCCTCTTTTTAATACTGAAGGACACCTGAGAGTACTTTCTGTCACTTTTATTGTTCAATAAAGTAGACAAAAGTTTCAATTAACAACCAAGGAGCCTCTAGGAAAATGTGAATGAGAGTATATTTTATTCATTTTACTGTATTTCTTTCTTCTAATTCACCAGCTGTGAGTTCTAAGCCACACTTCACAGGGGAGAGGGGAAAAAAAATGGATATAAGCTTATACAGTCTGAGGGCCATATTTTTAAAACAACTTTGTTTTAGCTGTGGGAGTCAGATATTACAAATATTTTGGAAATTGAGCCCTGTCTCTGGATGCCAATAACTTAAAGACTGATATGACTGCTAAGATTCAATTCAGATTAAAAAAAAATAGGGTAAATGTAATATGTAGTATGTATTATGCTAGGAATAAGGTTCAGGGTTGGTGTCCTCTGTAAAGCAGTGCCTTTCACCAGCATTTTGTTTAAAATCTTGTATTCTTGGTCTACATTTAGATATTTTGTGCCATTTAACAATCAGAAGACCTGCTACATCCCAGTACCATTCCCATGCCACACATCCTCTCCTGCAGTCAGAACTGGCAAGATCATAGGTATCATGGCCAGACTGTCCTTTGACCCTTAAAAAAACTCTCTGCAGAAATAATCCCTTCAAGTTTTGATATAATGGACAACCATTCCACCAATCCAAGAGGTGTAAACACAATATCCCTTCTGGTTAAGTTGTTCCTTGAATACTGTGCTATGCCTCTGGCTGAACAGCTGGTGCAAGAGCATGGTGTTACTCCCTCTCTGCAGGTCTGAAGTCCTCCTGACTTCATACAGCTTTAGGACCACCTTGGTTATGACTCATTTCAAAGGATGTGTCTGAAAAGAAAGGCCAATAACAGAAGAACTAATGATTTCTACCTTGAAATCTCTGTTTCTTTGTGGTTTTTATTTAAAATCTGCAAATATATTCTGGAACCAATATTAGAGTCTAAACGATTTTTTATATGTTTCCCTAAAGGTTATAAAACACCTCAATAACACTGGTCATCCCCTCAGATACAGGGAGAAGAGGGAACGAGCAGTGTTATGAGGTGTTTTCCCCCCTTTTATTTGTAGCTTGTCAAAGCAGAGAATTTATATAAAATTTCAGTCCGTCTAAAAACCATCAATGGTTATCAAATAGGATAACCATTCCAGAATGTAACAAATATAAAGGCAGTACAACAGGCATCAGTGTCACAGAAACATTTGTTAAATATTGGAAAGGAACACTGCTTACCACCGTACAAACTGCCTGTCATGACGATTGCATCTGATCTTAGTTGTTTTATTTTCTCTCCATTCTCATAGCAGGACATACAAATGCTGTGAAAGAGAAGTCTTGCCTCATGTTGAGAAGCCAAATGGCCTTTTTTCTGCCCTTCTTTCCCTTTTTTAAGCAGAGGCTCAATCTACTTATGTGTAGAGGGAGCTGTAAAATCAGCTGGTTACCACATAACAACTAACATCTTCTGTGTGCCTTGCCCCACAAGGACTTTCTTAATGATTTTGACCAAAAGACTCTCTTCTCTTCAAATTTCTTCTCCCCCTTCACAACTGGAACCAGCAGTTCCCTGAAGCACAAACCAAAACTTATGGGCAAATGCTTTGTGGTTAAAGTGCAGTCCTTGAGGCTAAGGGGTGCCTGTCACTGTCACAGCTCCACACATCAGGCAATGTCACATCAGAAAACGATGATGGGCTGAGATTTGGGTCATTTCAATGTGACTGATGATTTCTAAACGACGTGGGGATTGGGAAAATCTTCCTGTAGTTTTAAAGAGTGAACGAGTCAAAACTGGTAATGAAGACATTAAAAAGATTTATTCGCTATATAATTACAAGTCTAATTTCAAATATAAAACACAGTGGGCTTTTTTACTTAAATCATGAGACATTGAACCCAAAACCAATGTGTGCAGCATTATACGAATAACACTGAAAATATGAAAAAAAAAGGTTAAACTAAGAATTAATAAAAATATTTTTCATTGGAGTTTCATAATCATTTTTCCTTTATCTGTAGGAATATTTGTAGGGAAAATCTAATGTTTCATAATCTTTCAGAAGGTAATATCTTTCTTTTGTAAAAGCAGGGAATGAAGTCAAAATTACCTATTGCCATTACTGTTGCTGTCGAAATTCAGCCCTGCTTCTTGATGATGAGCAAATCTCAAAGGAAGATTTGAAAGGGACTCGTTGCTTTTCCAACCTATTTTTTTCATAGCTCAGGGACATCACAGGGAAGGTTTTAGGAGCAACGAAAGTGCCATTTCTGATGGTAGATCTCAGCACTGGCTTTCCATCAAGCATTCTAGCACCAAAACACCTTTTCCTCTATCAATTGTAACAGTCAAAAAGATAACTGCCATTAAATCCTAATTGTTAATATGGAAATTATAATTGCATATCATGCAAGATATGAGGCCAGGATTTCTGAAAAAGCAGTTTGTTGCACTTCTTCAGTCTCTTCTTAGTTCTTTATATGTTTATGTGAATATGCATATATACACATAGATATGTGTATATACATTGATATGTGTATATATGCAAGTGTATGTATATATATATATATATATATACACATCAGTCCTTTGCATCTTAAAGGATAACCATCTACATAATACAATATAATTTGATATACATTTAGGGGCAGGAAGGACAGTTTTTCAATGAGGGGACCTTTTGTATTTCACAAACATATAGTTGTACACTGTATATCAGACTGACTGTCCAAAACCTGAATAATTTAAAAGTCGCCATTCGTGGTCAAAAGGTCTGCTTATATTTCATATTTTCTCTCCTTTGACTTTAGATTTTGTGACACTCATAGATAACCCAAGGTTACTTATTACTTTGTTCCCACTTGAAAATACAGATTTGATCCAGTCTGGGCTTCTGAACTGTCTTCACAAAATTATTCCTATAAAAGCTTTATAGAACAAGGCAATGAACTCATAGCTAGCAGGAAAAAAAAAAAAAACAAACAAACAAAAATTCTACCTTCTGAAAGAATTAATAAAGATTGAAAATATAAATGAAAAGTATTTTTTAAAATATTCATTTTTATTAACATATTTTAGGCAATTTTTTTCTTATTATTTTATTATTATTGTCCAATAACCAATTTTTTTTTTCAATCTTTTTTGTCTGAAAAAAGAAAATTAAATTCTTCAAGTTTTTCTGGAAAAAAAACAAACTCTAAAACAAATTATAAATAAAAGGTGTGAAATGTTATTTTACTTTTCTCCTTCATCCTGTGGAAAATATTTTTCCCGGAAAGGACAGGCTGTTATAGGCCAAATCATATTTCAAAAANNAAAAAGAAGAAAGGCAAGAAATAATGCATCACATGCATAAGATACATGATATTTAATGACTGTGAATGCAGTGTGGAATCACAGGCCAATTCAGGATGTAAAAATATATGTGAAATACATTAAAATGGTCTCAATGATATCTAAGGATTTCCACATGCACAGCCCTGGGGTCCATGGCATCAGCGTCCACCAACAGCACACAGAGAACACGTGTGAGAAAATGAGATGAGCCACATCCAGCAAAGGCACAAAGCTTCCCACCACTTAATGAGGTGAATTGGAATTCCCAGTGGATGACCATCTCCTCTTTCAAATGGGTGATCTGAACAAGCAACTTAATTC
>VWZV01011282.1:55796-113821 GCA_013397155.1 Irena cyanogastra | reverse complement strand
CTTGACCTAGCATTGTACAGTTTCTAATGTTTGTGTGGACAACATCCTTCTGAGTTTGAGAGGTATTATGAAACAATTCTCAGAAGGGAGAAGGGAGAAGCAGGAAACTGCAGAGCTATTTCAAGGTGAGAGAAGGTTTCTCATACAGCATTGTAAAGACAACCAGCATAGATTAAAGACTCATTTAGGGGAAATTAAATCAATATTCCCCACAACCTCTCAGTCAGATCCATCATGTAGCCAAGGACTATAAAACGGATCTCTTGGACCTTGGGCAATGGAGGACAAGAGTTGTTTCAGGAATGAGCCATACAAGGAGAAGGATCTGAAGGAGAAGCTGGTAATNCCAAGCTACTGATTGTAGCAATTCACAAATAATCCTCTTTAGGATTCTCAAAAAAAGAGAGGCATTTGCCTGAAATGCCATAAGGGTAGTCAAAATTGTCAAGGGCAGAATGCTTCTCAGGGAAAAAAACATAACACTTTCTTGGTTCTGTGTTGTAAGTTTACTAGATCTATGTAAAAAGAATCTGATTGCATTTGCACAGGAGGGGATGGAAAACAGCTGGTTGTCACTACAAGGACTAGAGTTGTGGCAGTTTCAGGCCCTTAGTCTGGGAGCAATAAATTAAAATTAAAAGCATAGAAGGTCTTGAACTGCAGCAAAACCTTTCCTTAGACTTACCAAATATGTATTTTTAAGTTATGTCTCCTGTATCAAATCCTGTAAGACAGAAAAGTATAAGCTTTTAGGCAGGTTCATTGTGTTCTGTTATACCTGACAACTGGGATCCCCAATGTTCATGGGAAGATGGGAAACACTTATGAAAACCATACCTGGAGCATGAAGCTCTATTTCAGAGCAACCCTAAAAACATAAAGGAATTATGGAGTCTGTGTTGCAATTCTTTCAGTCTTTCGCGGAACATCTTTAGACAACTGTTTAAATGAGGACTGGAAACTGGGACTTGACATTTACTTTCTCATATCTTGGATGAAATTTTGCATAAAGAGTTATATTTGCTGATCCTAGCATATAATGTTTTGTGGGGTTTTGTTTGGTTGAGAGAGGGGGTTGTGTGTGTATGTCCATGTTTGTGGGTTTTTAGTTTTCTGTTTGGTTGGTTTGGTTTTCTCCCTCTTTTTGGCCCAGCACTAAAGAAAGAGATCTAAGATATTTTGTGTTGTTTTGGAACCTGAAGATTGAACTTTTTTAAGGCAGAAAATATACTTTGGATGTCGCCCTTGTAGAAGTGTAGAACAAAAATATATAAAAAAAAATAGCACAGGGTATAAACTACTCCAAACACCCCATGCAGATTAACAATGAAAGTTCTCACCTTTTAAAATAATAGCAATGCCAGTTGTGGAGTGTGAAGAGTGCTTTGAATCACAATGGATTGCCGGATGCATTAGCCACAATATCAAATGCAGTCAAATTAAAATGTTCCCTTCTGACATTTTCAATTAAACCCCATCAAGCTTCCAAACAACCTAGGAAAACTAAATAGACTGTGTGAGCTGATGGAAAAGGCAGCCTGACATCTTCTCCTTCTGAAAATTAGATTAAACATCAATGTTGTTGCAAAAATCTGTACCTGAACATTAAACAATTAAGAACTGGTGTAACAATACTGACCAGTGGCCCATCCACTCTTGTGTTGCACCAATTGCTTGTGACAGAGGCCAATACTAAACTCATCAGAGGAAGAAAGAAGTTTTTTAATAAAGACCTTGTGATTTCAGGATGTTTCCCATTCAAGTACCTCTAAGTTAAATTTGATTTTGGTGTTCCTGTGGTTCCCTTGACCTAGCATTGTACAGTTTCTAATGTTTGTGTGGACAACATCCTTCTGAGTTTGAGAGGTATTATGAAACAATTCTCAGAAGGGAGAAGGGAGAAGCAGGAAACTGCAGAGCTATTTCAAGGTGAGAGAAGGTTTCTCATACAGCATTGTAAAGACAACCAGCATAGATTAAAGACTCATTTAGGGGAAATTAAATCAATATTCCCCACAACCTCTCAGTCAGATCCATCATGTAGCCAAGGACTATAAAACGGATCTCTTGGACCTTGGGCAATGGAGGACAAGAGTTGTTTCAGGAATGAGCCATACAAGGAGAAGGATCTGAAGGAGAAGCTGGTAATTGCACTAAGGTGCTAGTAAATCCTTGTAGGTAATGCCTGGAAGAAGCTCCCTGGGGTGGTCAGCCATAACAAGTCAGGCCAGAAAACTTTTTTCCACAGCTAAGGTTTTGGTAAATATAGTAACTTTTCAAGTAGGACAGCCGTGCAGCTTCTCAGAACAGCCTCAGATAACTGTGCCTGAACTGATCTTTGAGTCACCTGACTCAAAAGTCATGTCAAGATAATCAAGGAATAGACTATGTCTCCATCACCATTAATGTGAGAGAGCTGTGAGGTTCTGTGATTCATGGAGTCTTCGGGTCTCTTCTGGAAATGTGAAGGAGAATGACTTCAGGCTGAGAGAAACCATCCTGATTTCTAGTCCTCAGCTGGAATTGGTCTAAGGAGGGCTCTTGTCTTCTTAGTGCCCAGGATGTTCCAATTCCCTAAGTGCAAACAACAAGGAAAGCCAGGTTTTAGTTTTTAGGTGCTGATTTTGGGTATATAGTGCGCAAATAACCCAGGAACCGGCAAGAGAAATAATACAGACATTATTCACAAAGGTTTTACTCTTAGAAGTCTTGGTAAAGATTCAGCTTCTCTGCTTAAAATTTACAGCTGTATCTGCCCTGAAATAAAGCCAGAGACAACTCACAAATGCATTCAAGATGTTCACATGTCTGTTTTTTGTGTGGTCTAGTCAGCACCACCTCATCTCTGTGCTATTTTTTTCTGACTTTACACAGTCCTATCAGAGTAATAAAATCTCAGATGCATTGTAGATCAGGTAAAAGGTAAAGGTTTATCTGATCTACATCAATTCTAAATTAATCTGGAATACAAAAAATGAGCCCATAAAACCCTTTTACCTAAGTATCCAAAGGCTTAAAAAAAAAAAAACCAACCAGCCAACCAACCAACCAAAAAAACAGATGGAAGGACCTTTGAAAAAGGTGCAACTACATTTCAGTTTAGATCTTTATTTTTGCAAAACTTAATATTTTGAGTTCCACATCTTTTTTTCAGCCTGCTTCATTTTCATGCTATCTTTTTCCATTAAGCTCACACAGTGCCTGACTATGATGAGGACAAACTTCTGGCACTGTTGTATTTGTAAAAGAAACATGCACACACAGCTAATAAGATTTATAGCACAGAAGCATAATAAATCAATGCAGAATTGAGTGAGTTGTATTAAGGGAAAGTGAAAATAAGATTTCTTGTTCTGAAATGGATCATAAGGCCAACTGAGAATTGGGTATTGCCTGAGAACTGGTGTGTAGTACCTGTTATTTCTTACCCTTTTTCTGCATTTTCAAAGTAGACTTTAACACCTGAACTTATTCCTTCTAATTAAAAAGAGGACAACTGAGGTACCCAAGCGAGGAACCAAATGAGATTTACAAATGTGAAATTAAAAGACCAAAAGGATTTTACAAGAAATGTCTTTTCATTGTGTGATAAGCCTAGTCAAGCAAAACTTCCTACGATAAGAAAAATACCTAGTAGTTATGGAAATTCTAAGCAGTTGAAAATATTTTTGTTAATTTTCTACTGGCTCTACTTAGACATAATTTTTAAAGATGAAAATTAAGAATATCAGAGGCAATACCAGCTCACACTGACTATAATGTCCATCAGAAAGACTCATGGAGTCCATCTGATTGCAGATTTCAGATTTTGAAAGCACAGAATGTACACAAATGTGTATTATGAGGTCTTTATGTCCACAATGATTTGAACTTACTTGTTTTGTTTAGTTTGTGGCTAAATTAAACATAAACAAGTCTTCAGATCACAGTCCGAATCCCACACTTTTAAAGAACTATGTATAAAAAAATCAATTATCCTAAGCTCAGTGGGGGACAAAAAAGGTAAAAGAAAAAAATGCAGTGTGCCCAAATAAAGTTTCTTGATTAGTTTAATAAAAAGGGATGGCGGATATATAGGCAGATTGAGTCTTCTGACTGCTGATTGAGTCCCTGCTCAACATTATTACTTCTTGTTTTCCTTAACCAAAATCCCAATCTTCGAAGGAGTACAGGAAAAAAGGAAAAAACAAAAAAATTCTGTTGTTCATCAAATTACCAGGCCAGAGACTTTGACACAGATTTCTGGAGGGACTTGATTGTCTGAACCTGGGATTTAGGTACTTCACTTGTAGCTAGAGATCCTGCTTTCAAGAGAAAGACCAAACTAACAGCAAATGCACTCTCAGCTAAGAGCCACCTCATTCCCACTATGAATCTAGGACAGAGATACTGTCAGCTGTCAAAGGATGGTGGATGAGTAGATAAATTAATCCATGCATCAGTCGTTTCATATGGTACTTTTCAAATAAATGTATCATCTAATAGATTTAATAAGTTTCACAACATTTTCTACCTGTAATATTGGATTGTGTCATATTTTAGCTCCTGTTTTTGGTTCCCTTTAGATGGATGTGCTACAGAATAGATAAGACCACACTTCTGGCCTGCCAGATAGTATTAATTTATAATGTTCTCTCATCCTTCCCTGGTGCTTTGGATCAAGCAAAGGCACTGTTTAAATAAATAAAATGTAATGTAATGCAATTAAACATCTTCCCATAGCTGTTAAGATCAAGGCAACTAATAATTACCTGATGCAACAATTTTAAAACCCATGACAGACATTTATATGGTTTAGTGATTACTGTCATAATGTTAAGCTATCGAGCCTGGCTCTGCTCACATTATTCAGTTAAGAACATAAAGCACAAGTAGCAGCAGAGGTAAGATCAGCAGAAATCAGTCCATCACCATTATTAATTCAATAGAAATATTTATGGATTTGTAAGGCTGGAAGGAACAATTATAGTCTAATCTCAAGCTCTTTCTCTTGAACAAAACCTATAAAATTCACCCAGCAATTCCATCAGCCATCTTAATATTTTTTTGATTGAAAACAACTGTTGCAATTTTACAGGTCCCAGTTTATGAAGACAGGGAAATCTCCTCACCCAGGGAATGAGAGCTGAAGCAGTGACCAGGTAGAAAGTCACACAGGAGTTCTGGAAACTGCCCTTGCATGTCTTCAGAAAAATCCAGTGTTTAGACACATACTTTTTTGCTCCTTGACTATAATAACATAGAGGTGTATATTTGGTGGCTATAAGAGTTATTGTAAAGTAAAAGTTTAAAGAAGCAGTGTGGTATATCAGACATATGTGCACTTTCTATTAAAAATGTAAAAGTTTTCATTAGAAAGATATTTGTGTGAGCACATGCTTACACAAAATATACACACATTTCCACAGAAACACAAATAAGTTTCAATTAAATTTTTATATGGATAGTATCTTGAATCCAGGATGAAATTCCAAACCAAAGAGAAAATTCTGAAAATGTTTCTTACCAAACTGGCCCTGAGGCATTTGTGATAAACCAGAAAACATTCTAAACTTTTATATAACCTAGTGACTTAGAAATTCAACAGGAATAATCATATTTATCTCTCTGCAATGACCCTTTTTTATGGTAATATTTCTAAACTTCCAAACTGTTTGCTTTTGTAAAATTAAGATTTCTTTTTCTTTTGATTTTTTTTTCCTTTGGTCACAGAAGTTATAGACACCTTCATTTTGCACCAGAGAAAATTTGCTTTGAAGTCACACGGGGAAAAAATCAAACAAAAGAGAAGCGCTGTACTCTTTGCACCACAGCATCACAGGGTTTGGCTAGATCAGTAATTACTCACTTTTGAAATGTCATCTCAGGGGGTCATCTCACCTCTTTCAGCTGGGCTAGCTGTGCAGATTCACTGCAATTTCTTTTTTGCAAACAAAAATATATTTCACCTGACAGGGTTGTTGTTTTTTGCTTCTTTTTTTCTTATTGTGTTCTACTCAAGGCTCCAGATGAGCACTGCCGTCCCTGTGAAGTGCTGTATATGGCCAGGAAGGAACTATATTTTAGATTGCATGATGTCTTGAGGGCTGAAACAACAAAACAATGAAATGCAACTCTCCTGCAAACGCATCCACCCAAGTCCCCATTTCTCTCTTTGAGATTTACATGGAATCTTGAAGTGCCATGGTGAAAAGAAGCCAAAACCACCTCTGAATGTTAAAACTCTGGCAACCTGGCTTTCTAGAGGCTGATTTAGCCTAATTCATTTTTTTTACCCCTGGGAGGAATACGCTTGTTTCAACACCCATGGTCTTCCAAAGAAATCACAGAAGTAAGTGATGGTGGAGGCTGGAGGCAGAACAGGGGTCTCTGCCCCCCTCCCTGGGCCTCCTGCTCCTTCCCCACAGCCACATGGCCTGGAGGTTCTGCACCAGTTGCTGGCCAGATGTTCAAGATTGCATCCCTACTGGAAGGTTGTGACAAAGCCCCTGAGAGTTGAATGACAACAATCTGTCAACTAGGCATCATCATAATTTCTTTTCCATATTCCATTATTCCGCACCTTATGTCACTGTTTTCAGTTCCTAAATTACCCGTTGGTTTTTGGTTTGTTTTTCGCCTTTTTTTTTCTTTTCTGTGCATTATTTCCAACAGTATTTCTTTTAATTTTAATGACATTCCACTGCAGAGACTGCTCTTCAGAATGTCAGCACTGCTTTTACCAACCCAAAGCGGTGAGGAGGGAGAGGCAATGAAAAGAAAGAGAGGGAGAGAAGGAGTTAGAGATGGCAAGGATGTATCAATTACTCAGAAAGATCCAGAGGTTCGGGATGCAATGACACCGACAGTAGCAAGTATGATAAATGCTCTGATTTACATCCAACTCCCATTAGATAGTTTCAGGAAATTATGATAAAGTGATTATTTACAAGGAAAACCTTTACAGCTTAATTAAATAAGACTAAGTTTCTGATTTGAGAGGAGAGAACAGATATAATAAATAGGGCCCCCTTTCCCCCCACCTCTGATCAATGCCGAGGCATTTTCAGCTTCTGAATTGTTTGTGCAACTTTTTATTCATGTGCAAGCTACTGAGATGGTACCCACAGGTCCAAAGGGTGGAAGACATCAGGGGGGTTCTGTGAGAGCATTTACGATAGGTTTAAGCTCAGAGATATCCCAGTGTAACCCTCAGGGCAGAGACATACTGCAGTACTTCTTCAGTCCCAGTGACTATTCCTGCAGAATAGGAAGGGTCCTCCAAGGATGGGTGGGAGGATATTTTTTTTTATACCAGAAATTTGCAGACAGTTGGCGTTACAAAAAAAACCAGAAATAACAATAAAAGGATCATCTTCATTTTGCTGTTCCTGTCCCGATTTACTTGTTCAGCACACAAGCAGATGAGTTGGGTCCCTTTTGATTTGGTTAGCTGGGATAAGCACAGGCCACAAAGTAAAGTATTCACAATTATTACACAAAGACAAACACCCCTTGTGAGCTATTCTCACTTGTAGCATTTGATCCCTCATGGATATGCATGAGCTCAGATTTCTTAATTTTCCAGATACACTAGAAAATGTCTCTTTTTTTTTTCTTTATTAAAAAATTATTGAAAATAACAGAAAACAAAAGCAAGAAGAATCCTTTCATTTATGTTATGAGGCTAGACTTGAGGAATAATGTGAATACACACATCTGTGTGTGAATAACACATTGTGAAGATTCACACACACCACCCTACATTCCTGTCCCATGTTTAAAAATATTTCAGGTCACAAACCAGTCTCCATGCTTCATCTTTCCACACAATTGTATAATGCAGAGGTGGCCAGCACTGTCCCTTCAGGAGCTGGTGCTCAAAATGCTCTGTCTCATCTTTTTACCCCTTATGTAGCTTTAGGGATCAGACTGAGGTCTCTTGGTTAAACTCCAGGGGCTTTTGCATCCTTTAAGTGGGAGAAGGGAGAGAAGTGGCAGTTCTGGAGAACAGCTGTGTTCTGGAGACACCTTCACTGCTGAGAGTCTTGAGAAGAGGCTTCAAGGTGGAAAGTCTCCTGGAGACACCTCAATTAAAGCACCAGAAGTGGGATGTCTGTAAATGCCTCGAGGTGCAGAAGTGCAGATGCGCAGCCCTGGACAGCCCATGGCAGCTGTGACTGAACCCCAGGTATGAGAGAGACTTCCCAGCAGACTCCCAGTGCTGTGGGACTGCAGAGCCCCTGGCTCCAAACAGCCTGCCTCGAGAGACAGGGGAATGCATGGATCAAACCTCTGCCTTTGTAGCCCAGGATTCTAGTTGCAAATAATGGGATTTAGGAAACAGAGGTGTGATGAGGCAGAACTAAACAGCCTTTGTGAAGCATTACTGAGGAAGAATGTTGCTGCAAGTAGTCATTAAGTGGGAGAGATTAACAGTGGAGAGTTGTACTTCCCAGGGCAGTGCTTTTCCTTCAAGTTTGTGAGACTAAGGAGGGTGTTGCAATATTCCCTTCTCATTTGCTGCACTACACAGTTGGCATTTTTTCAGGGGGCATTGTCTTTAACACTTAGCTGTGCTACCCCATCCCTCAGCTCAGGGAATGGGGATGTGCAAAACACCCAGACAAACAGCTGAAATAATTCAGGAAAGGACAGAAGGTAAATAAGACTTTTACTATCTGGTCAGGGCACAGGCTGGCATCTATGGACTGACAAAAGTGCTGGAGAACCCATAATACCCACAAATGGCTCCAGACTAATCTTCACTCTACAGCCAGCAGACTTGCAGCTACAAATGAAAGGGAAGTGAAATTGTAGACATGATGCACTGTGATCTGTGATCATTATAAGTAAGAACATCTGAAATCCTTGAAAGAAAAAGGAATCCTCTATGGGCCTATTATGCTTGTTCCTTCTGTTTACCTCTTTTTGAACTTCCTATTATTTTCAGCAAACATTACATATCAGAGGCCTTTCCAACCTGTGACTGACCTTTTCAGTTAGACAGTGGATAAAGCAAACTACTGGAAAAGTACAAATTAAAGATGTAGATACGAAAGATAAATACAAGGCAGATTTTATGTATATATTTATAAACACTCATCTGTGAAGGCTTCTGAGAAATTGAAGGAAAGAAAGCATCTGGATTTTGGTCTGTGCTTCCTATCTGGTCTTCTGCACCTCAGCTCTAGGGATAGCTCTTAATGATGAAAATGAGGTTGCATTAATTTCACTCTGGGATCAACCAGGGGAAGGACACAGCATATTAGTCGTCGGGGCTGGGTTCTCTTTTATATTCATCCGCATGCATTAACCTTCATCTTATTTGTTGAGTTAGGTTGCTTTTTGTATATCATGAATAATTTCATTAGGCATTAAGAATTTACCCACACTGTATCTTCGGATATTTTTATTTTTAAAATATTTACAATTTGTAATGCATAACAAATATGTAATAGGCAGGGTGTGATTTCTCAGGATTTGCTGTTATCTAGGTCTGTCATGTCCTATAACCTTTCCTGGTTTATGCAATATGCAGCGCCTTAATGTAGTGTCAGTGCTGTTATCATGGGTTGATGGCAAAAGGACAGCCTTCTTGACACTCTCCACTCACTAATCACATCTGTTTTGATTTTATTAGCATATAAATGCCTCTGGATTTATGCAATATCGGTGGAAATGTGTTAAAAATACTTGTCAGTGTCCTTCTTTTGAGGATTAGGACCACGAAATCTTGGAGGAAGGAAGATCCTCTGGTTGTATATGATGACAGATTTCTGGCCCTCAAAAAAGCCAGTGATATATAGAAGATTTTAGTCAGGAGTCAGTAGTGCAGTTATTTTAATCCCTTGGGCTTTTTTTTTTTTTAAGGATTTGCCTTTAATCTTAGAAAGGAAGAGATGAAATGATGGCTGGACCGATCTATACATTTAAAAGAATGAATGTGAATTGCATAGTGTCAAAATAGGAAAATTGATTCAAATCCCCAAAAATTCTAGATCAGAATATTAGCAACAGAGAGAGCTGACTGTTCTCTTGCAAGGTTTCACTACAAGTGGAACCTCACAGTAAAAACATATCAAAGTCTACTCTAACGACAGCAACAAGGTAATGTGCTTTGCAAGAGAGAGCCAGTTCTGATGAAAGGACAGAATTTACCGCACAAAGCCATGTGGATCTGGTCTGATGCTGTAGCAAGCCATGGCACATGCTCATGTGGAAATGTTCACCAGGGATTTAACTCAAGATTTAATCATCTTTCTTTACATCTTGAAATATGCTTAGCAATAAATTTAAGAAAGTATTAATTCTATGAAAAGGCTGCATTATGTTGGCATCATATTATGTTGGAAACTCATGCCGGAGACACCTTGTAGTTTAACATGACTTAATTTTTTTTTCTTTAATTATATTTCTCTTTTTTCAAAGAAATGGCAGAAAAATCAAGAAGGTAGTTCTTGGAATCCTCTAACCAATAACTAGCTACCCAAGAATGTGAAACATTTAGATAAAGGATATTTGGATATATCCTAATATACTTTATTAGGATAAAGAGGCCATGAAATGGATGAATGTGTAATCCTCAGGAGAGAAGAAAGGACAACAAAAGATAATAAGGAACCAACAAATATAAGACAGACTCCAACAGCTCTGAAATTTAGTGAAGAAGGTTTTTATAAGCAAGAATGGGATTCAGGAGAGTTTTTCCCAAAATAAAAGTAGAATAATAAAATTAAAGGGCTAATAGGGCTAACTATAGAGACAAAGGAATTCTTAGAATATAACTAAAGTCTAGAAAAAAATCTGACAACTATTGAAAGAATGAGTGATTTCTTAGCCTAAAGAGAAGAAAACAGAATAGTGATGAAAGAAGAAGACATTGAAGGTCAGATTAAATTTGCAGATGAAAACACCTTTATCTAGGTATCTATACACATGTATTTTCCTATAAACTAAATATATAAACATTGTTGGGTGTTTTAGACAATAGTACATGTTTTTTTTTACTGGTGTCCAAAGGCCAGCTCAGTTGCCTAAAGACAAATCCCTATTGCCTTTCACAGACCCACGAAATCATTGAATATTCTGAGTTGGAAGAGAGGCACAAAGATCATTAAGTCCAACCCTTTGTCAGAAGAAGACACCCCAACAAACTCATCATGTCCCTGAGAGCTTTGTCCAAACACTCCTGGAACTCCATCAGCTTTGGTGCAGTGCCCATTCCCTGGGGAGCCTGTTCCAGTGCCCAGACACCCTCTGGGTGAGGAACCTTTCCTGATATCCAACCTAAACCTCCCCTGACACAGCTCAGGCCATTCCCTGGGTGCTGTCCCTGTCCCCCAGAGCAGAGATCAGAGCCTGCCCCTCCTCTCCCCTCACCAGGGAGCTGTGACTGCCCTGGGGTCCCCCCTCAGTCTTCTCCAGCTGAACAAACTCACCTCTGTCACTCCTTAAAAGGCTTCACCTCCAGACCCTTCACCATCCCCACAGCCTCCTTTGGACACTCTCCAATGGCTTTATATCTTTCTCACAGCGTGGCACCCACAATATCTATAAATTCTTAGTGCTTCTATCTGCTGTTCCACAAAGAGGAGGACTCTGAAAGGCTCTGTGCTATACCTGCCTGTCCCGTGTGGGTTCTGTTCTACTGTACAGCACCCTGAAAGGCAACAGGATCTCTATTCAACCAAACTTGACCAAACCCCTGCACTTTGGCACAGTGGATGCCACTGTATTTGAGTTTGTGTCTCTTAACCTACAAAAAGAAACTCACACCGACAACCTTCTTTAGATGAACTGAAGGGTCTTGTATAATGAAGGAGCATCATGACAGGTAGCAGAAATGAAACTGCAACAGGAAGATTTAATCAGAGGGAAAAGTGAATTGTGAGACTGATTAAATACCAGGCTTATGGTGGACAGTTTGTTACTCTTCATCTGTGGAAGATTTGGAGAATATACTCGATACGCTTTGGTTGGGAATGATATTAGAATATCTGATCTCTCTTAGTCAAGACAAGGTATTAGACAAACTCTTTAGATACTTCCATGCTCATGTTTCCATATTGTTATCTTGAACTCAAACCAAAAAACCAAACCCCAAAACCACAGAAAACCAAAACACCAAAAAAAAAGAGTAAAAATATCTTTTTCCTCTATGTGAAAAGTTTTTGTTGAAAAATAAAAACTGCTCAGATATGTTGGAATGTTTTGTTTTGACACTTTCAGTCAAAACAAAATGCTTCCAGATTCCCAGATCAAAATATTTAATTTTGGTGTGTTAAATTAAATGAGAATGTTTCATTTGGAGTGAGTTCAATAGTAAACTGCATCTGGTTACAGTGCTGTGGTGCCTTATGGGAATGGGAATTGCAGTGCCAAATGCCCTCAATCCTCCATATAAAGAACGATTCCTCACTGGACTTTATCTTCCCTGATGCCTGATTGTAATATGTTCCCTATAACTAATACTATAAACTGAAACCAAAATCACAGAGCCTCTATTTGTGATATGGTTCAGGCCAGCAATTCAATTTATTTATGAGAAGGTCTAAAGTTCTAAAGTAAGAACAATACTAAAACGAAGAAAAACAAGGAGAACCACAACCAACAACAACAACAACAAAAAAAAAAAACAGGAAAGACCAAATTCAATAGAAAAAGTTACGTCCATTTTTCTTTTCACAGAAACTACAGGAATGCAGGTCTAATTTTAAAAATAATTTCTTACAGCAAATCATAAAAATTAAGCTATGCTTAAAACTACAGGTAGTTTAAGATATTGTTGATAGCACTAAACCAATTATGTTCCTAGCATCAGTGCTGACCAGCAATTTTTTAAAATTTTATTTCAGATTTTCAGGGTCTTTTCGACCCATTCTTTGTCTGCCGAGCAGTCAGGCTGCCAGAAGCAAAATGAGAGAAAAACAAGTAACTGCCAGAATTCCTCGATGCATTCACTAAATCGTGTATAGAATCCCACAGCTGAGGTCTCCAAAGGGATTTAGATACCTAAATCCAAGTGAAAACCTAGACTTTAGTCTATTAAAGACCCTTTTAGCATAGATCTGCCACCTTCACTCATTACTTTCTGCCTCAGGACTGGAGGGAGTTTTGTTGTCAATGTGTGCTAACATCTGGCCCTGACTAATTGACATTAGGGTAGGAAGTGACAAACAAACACAACCACAGCTTCTTGGAATATTCATCGCAAATAATTTATGCAACTAATTTAGCCCCCCTCCTTCCCTTTTTCCATCTGAGGAATCTGCAAGGGTGGAATGTGACCTTTATGGATTAGTGTCTCTGCACTTGCTCATTGAGCAGTTTGTGTGAACAATTTTGAGCCTATGGATTTCTTGCAAGCTGCTGCCTATGAACGTCCACTAATCCTGATTCACTCTTCATGTCATATGATTGGTCACCTCTGACACCCTTTATTTTTTTAATTTTTTTTCTTCCCTTCCCTTGCTTGTTGTCTAATTGGTTGACCCCAGTGTTACAAATAGCAGGGAAAATGAAACAAATCACAGAGGCTTTGTGTCTATGGGAAAACAGGGGGCTGAAATAGCAGGAAATAAATAGGTGTAGGGGTTTTAGAACATTGTTTACCTAGATACATATCTTTGAGCTGTTCCTTTCCTACCTGACAGAAAGAGACAGCTTTTTAGCAAGTTTTGCATCCAATTCTTTTCTGTAGCATCTCTCCAAGTCCGTCACAAGTGTGGGAGATGCTGTTGGGAGACATTTTGCTCCCTCTCACTTTGCAGACAGCAGGCTCCTTTGGAACCTACCTTCCCTCTGACCATGCACATGTACCTCACCTTGCATACATCCTTTATTGACAAACTGAAAATAAGAACAGCAGATAGTCCAATTCCTCTGCAGTGATGCTTGTTTGCCTCTCACCAACATGCTCTGATTTACAAACAAAAGCTCCTCCTAGTTCTTAATTAAACATAAATGAACTGAAATTTTATATATGTGTATAATAACTATAAATATAAATACATAAACACAAAAAATAACCCAAACTCAACATATCCTGGGAACAGCTAGAAGTATTTAAATATAATCCAAACCAACTTTTGTTTAAACTTCTATTTGACTAAATATATTTTAAGGAATTTTTTTTTCTTTCTTTGCCCAGTTTCCATGATGATATGAAAGCACTTAAGTCTATAAAACCAGTGAAGAATAAGGACTGTCAGCTACTACCAACTCTCTACAGGCCCAGCTGAAGCAGTGGTCCACAGGGAAAAGACAAGGGAGTTTATTACCTATCCCTTGAGCCATCCACTCTTCCCTAGAGAGCCTTTTTTGACATCAGGGACTTAACTGAAACATATGAATTAGAGTGGAAATTGAAAGTATTCAAATATAAATTAATTTATACCCAAGGGTTATTCATGCCAACTAGCAATAAATATGCTGGAAATAAAAAAGGCTAATTTGAATGAATAGGAGTGGGCAAAAAGCAATCAAGGGCAAGAAAGAGGCATATGCAAAGCGTAAAACATCATATAGAGGAGACAGAACTGAAAAGATTACAGTAGAAAAATAATGTAAAGAAATTAGGAATTCTGTGAAAATAAGGGGACCAGCCTTCTGTGTCGTGGTGCTAAACCGCCTTGCCAGACCTTCCTCATTCTTCTGCAACCTCCAAGACCTGGACATGGCCACACCAAGAACAAAAATGAAGCCCCACCAAAGATATTTGTGGATATTTCTCTAAGGTATTGAGTTGGAAAACAGGGCTTGCTAGACCTTGCTAGCAATTATGGGGTGAAAGAGTCATGGACAGCAATGGGAAAGCTGCTGAGAGACAAAACCCACCCCAACAGGAGCTGCTAACTAACCTGCCAATTCCTTTCACTGCAAAAGTCCTGCAAAAGTCTACCAGGCCTCCCATCTGATGCTTTTTTCTATACAGGCAGGAAGATTTCACTGGATATATTTTCTTTATGAGGTCAAGAGAGACCACCAATATCTCTGCTGAAGTTCTGCCCTTAATCATTCGCCCATAACTGATTCTGGGTCCTGGGGCAGGCGGGAGATTATTTACAATGACAAAAAATGTGCAATTTCTGTAATTGCACAGGGACAAAAGGAGATGCAATTTTTATCACTTTGCCTGTTTTTTTCCAGGAGTAATTAGTTGCTTTCTTTCATGAGTAGTAAATTTGTACTTACAAGGCAGAAAAAAAATTAAAAAGGGGAAAGAAAAGACTAAGAAATAAGAATTGGACTTGAGGAATAATGTGGACAGAGGCTAAGACTAAAATTAGAAGTATTTTGCCTTTACTAGGTTAAATCATCTATGACCTTGTATGAGCTGAAGAACTGAATGAAACATTTTTTCACTGCCCTTTAAAAACAGAAAATATTTCTACTCATATCAGTTCATGTTTTAAGAAAGAACAACAGCTATGTTTTGAGCCTAAACTACTTCTCTGTGTCTGATTAATTAACCTAGAGGCTTTCCCAATATTCCCCACAGATTTTATCCCTGGCTTTGATTAATTTAATTAAAGATCACCAGCCTTTACTTACCCAAGGGGCACCATGTCTAACATAAGGGATAATTTTTTTTTTTTTAAGAAGTAATAGGAACAGATGAGGGACACAAAAAAAGCAAAGTAATTTTCCTGTGTTTTGGAGGTGGTTTTGAATAATCTGCTGTGTAACCCAAGTGTCCCATATTTGAGCAGATGAGCAGTTACAGACAAACACAGAATGTGGAAAATAAAACAAGTTAATAAGAAATGTCTGGATTTGTAGTCAAAATTTAATTGTTAATTGCAATACCTCCAGCATAACTTCAGCATATGAAACTCTAGCTTTTTTCATAGTTTCAGACACTGACCAGAATTTGACAGACTGCTCACATGAGGATCTGCTCCAATTGACAGTGGAGAAGCTTTTCCAGGAAACATTATTTTACTGGATGTATCTTGAACCAAATATTTAGACCTGGAATTTATTTCTGGTGCCACTACTGTCCAACTGCATGACTTTGGTTAAATCTTGTTCCCTTTCTGTTGTTCTTCTTTTCACGAACTATCTCCTTCTTTACTCAGATTGCCCCTTATGATGTCTCTGTGAGAACTGCCATCACACTGGGGGCCCCTTTCTTGCTTGAGGAGTGTTCTGAGTTATTGCTTCATGATTTCCAGACTTTTCCTTTTTCCAGGATTATATGCATCACAGCACTCGGTTCATGGGAGCACAGCTGATGCCAAGGGGGAGATGAGAGCTGCATCTTCTGCTCTGCATTTAAACAACAGCAGGCAATCAGCAAGGAGGTTAAGGTGGCCAAGCTTTCCAAAAAGAATGGCTTTTCCAAACATGCAAGGGCAAAAACACAGATTTTTTTTTTCTTTTTTTTTCTTCTCTCTCTGATAGTCAGAGCTTACTCATCTTCCTTGGGAAGTATTTTTGCCTCATCCATGCCACTTCTGATTCTGCCATGGTTTTCAACACCAGTGACACCACACACTGTGTCTGATGTGCACTGTCTGACAGATGTTTGGAGACCTCTCAAGATGCCTGACACACTCTGTTGTGCTTGGCTTTTATTAATCCTTTACTTTCATCCTTATTTTCTTCTCCTTTCTCCCCTTGCTTTTCCCCTCTATTCTCAGAGAAGCAAATGCTGACAGAATGAAAGCAAATTTTTCGAGGTCCATTTGAACACAGCACATTAATTTTAGGATTGTTAGCCACATGTTTACATGTCTGGCTTTCTGTGAAGGGCTTGAGCTGTGCAACAAATGAGTCCAGCCACATTTTTATTCTATTGTCTCTCTGCTTCCTGCCCGGAGGCTCAGGGGATAGGAGGATTCATTCTGTGCTTTCCATTCCAGCCAGACTTTGCACCCATTTCAGCTGGCTTCCTGTATCAGCCTACCTGCACTTACATTTTCCTGGTTTTGGAGAACAGTGTGAGCATAGCCAGCCAAATGCTGACACTGGGGATGCCACAATTTCCTTAGTCTTAATCAACAAGCATAGTTCTCTGTCCTTACCTTGCTCCTGCAGCTTAGCTCCACAGGGCAGCAGCTAACAGAGTGCCTGTGCACCCCTGTCACCTAAGTAGGCCTTGCTTTTTCTTCTCCCCCTCCAGGATAAATTGGGGTAAAGAAGAATTTGGGGTTTATATTTTTTTTAAATTCAACAATGGAAAGAAGGCCTACTGGTTTCTCTTTCTCTTTTCTTTTCTTTTATTTTTTTAATCAAAATATTACTGAATAAATATGGAGATACACTCTGAAAAAGTCCTCAGGCACTGCTGACAAATTCAACAGTGAAAACAGTTTTATGCAGTTCCTGTAGTCCTGATCACCATCCTGCATTTGCTGTGCAAACCCTGCTGTGTTCCCTGTTAACACAGGCCACTTGTTTGAGTTCCTGACTGGCTTTGGATCCATTCTTGTAGCCAGCTTGTTTCAGGAAAGAAATAGAGGATTAGGCCAGCTCCATAACCCATTGCAGTTTTCTTTCTCTGCTACCTTCAGTAACAGCAGCAGGGATAAAGAAATGAAATCACTCTGCTCTGACCTCCTTGTCCCTCTCTATCCCTATCCCTTTCCTCTTATCCCTGCCAGCTGAAACAGAGGACAAAGCTGTCATTAATGTTTGTAAATGCTCAGTTACTTGGTGGCAGCTGTCTTCTTACTGGATTGGGATGCAGAGAACACATGATTGCACCATTTTTTTAGGGTTTTGGTCAGAGTTTGGGGTTTTTTTGTCTTGTTTTGTTTTTTTTTTCTCCCAGCATAATCCTTCCCTCCTCTTTATTCACTAGAAAAGAGAAAGCCAGAGCAGACTTTGATGCTACATACTGCTCATTAACCAGTAGTCTTTCCCTCCCCAAAAGCCCTTAGAACAGGTAATCATTGCTTTTTCCTTTGATGAGTGTTAACTAAACAACCTTTCATTACCACAAGGTAAAGACTAGTTAGGAAAAGAGGAGGAGTTGGTGTTATTGACACGGCACTGTGGTTTGCAATGAATTTCAAGGAACTGAGATTCTGCCATACAACTTCTTATAATTAAATTTAACTAATCAGTCCCATAATTTCTCCTATTAGTTTTAGCTAGACTAGAAAAGGTCAATGCCCTGGCAAGCAATGATTCGCAAATAACAGGTGCAGCCAGTTTCTATTATACTGCCATGGGACACTGCTCTGTCACTTTTATTTACTGAATCAATCCACCAATGTCCAGCAGGAGAACAACAGTTAAATGGCCATTAATTGTAGGCTGATGTGCAGATGAAACAAATCTCCAAAGGGATGGTAAACCTTTGTTCTTTAGTCTCCTCCAGCTCACGCAATGGGATTAGCAGTAAATCACTCAATGCTTCATCTTCTTATTAAAAATTTACCATGCTGGTCATCCCAGGTGACTTACATCCAACCAGGACATAATTTTCTTTTTCTTTTCTTTTTTTTTTTTTTAAATTTAGTTTCAATGCAGCAATTTAAAATATTCATAGTGAAACAAGCAATTAACACATAGAAGAAACTAACATGCATGGTGTATTCCTGATTGTCCTTTATTTGTTGTTTCAGGGGGAAAATTTTTTACGTTGTTTTAAAAAATTCTCTCCTTAAACTAAATTCCTTTTTTTTACAGGCTTTGATTTATTTAGTTTCATTCATACTCTGCCTCCTGAAACACAGTTTTAAGTGTGTGCATTCACCCTTCAGAAACAGGAGTGACTGAATTGACGGAAGTGGATGCAATGTCAGTTCAAATGCCTTCAGAAATCTCCCAAAAGCAAAGGCCTTTCACTCAACCCTTGTATCCCAGACAAATTAATGACTCCATAAGATGATGACAGTCTTGGATGGTTTTGGATTTGAGCCTTGTAAGCAGAGCACAGTGCATTGCATGGATGCAGCTACAACCCTCCCAAATGTAAACTGGGAAGTAATGAGCTGGTACCCTTCCCCCCTCCACTTCATGGGCTAGAACAGAAAGAAAGAAAGAAATAGAAACTGTGGTACATGGGACCTCAGGGGCTTTATTTAATTATCCTTATTGAGACAGTTACATTTGCAAAACAAGAAGAGGTGCCTATCTGAGTGTGGCAGGCACCACTGACAAACACAATATATCAAAGCAGAAAGAGCAACCTCATAACGTACTGTATTTCTGGGTACCTCACAGCTGAAACAATCAACTAAATTCCCCATCTCCCTCACCTAGTGTATCATCCCTAATGATCCTTGTTTCTTCAGCAATCTTTCCAAAGAGAAGCGTTTTGAATTAGGCCCTCATCCAAAGCTCAGTGTAATCAAGAAAACTAGCACCAGTATTTTAACCTAAGACTAATATGTATACTGAGAAATCACCTTCGTTCTACCAAAAGGAAAAATCCATATGACTCAAAAAATTTGCACCAGTTTCAGTGAAGACCCCCTTTCTTCTAACTCAGCACAGGCAGCTGCACTGTAGGGGTTTTTATTTGACCTTCTCCTCCTATTACTTCTCTGTGGTCAAAGACTAGAAAGAGTTCTTCTGTTGTAAGGTTTATCTCATTTTAGAGTGGCAATCTAAATTGCGTCTCAAAGACATATAAATTATGCCTCAGAAGGGTCTGTTATTGTCCATGGATTATAAACAGCGCTGTTACTGACTTTCTCAGAGGTACTTAAACTGTAAATTTTTTAGTTATGTGAAAACCCTTGAAGTTGCTAAGCCTTCCAATTCCAGAGGTTCCATCATAATGTTTGGAGTTCCCAATGAAAGCTGAGGCCCTATGAATAATCTCTTAAAGAATTACAAAACTATAGAAACCATAGACCTCTGGAGGTTCTCCTTGAACCTTCTTGTCGCAGTGGGATTGTTGTCCTCACTAGATTTGATCACAGATGGCTTTTTCTAGGAGAATGATAAAAAATTTCAAGGACAGAGAGTAACAAACCCCTCTGGATACCCTGGGCCAGGGGTTTTCTACCCTTCTGACAAAGTATGATTTCCAAATATCCAGCCTGTCCCCATCCACAGCAAGCAAACAAGCAAATAAAGCAAGAAAGGAATAAACAGACAAACAAAGAGATGGATAGATAAATTTGCCTTTTGTTACCCTTATTCCTTATTTAATTTTTGCTAGAAGAAAGAGATGAATAGAGAAATATAGGTTCATTATTCTTATTCCTCACTTAATTTTTGCCACAATAAAGATTTTGTCATTGCCCTCTTCCTGAAACCTTCAGCAACTGTAGCTGGTGCAGCTCTGCCCCTGCCAGAGTGCTTCAGAGTGGATTTCTACAAACATGAAGAAACACAGATCTCGGGGCATGACAGCACACTGAAAGGAGAGTCACAGGCAACAGAATTATTGCATCCTACTCACTCTGTTCCTTCCCCTCTTTCTCCCTCCATTTTCTTTTCTTAATGCATTCAATTTCTCCTCTCTTAAGTGTCAAGTGTGCAATTATTCTGGAGACACATTGCACCTATGGCAGAACGAATATCATATTTTTGATGTAGTATTTCCATGATAAACACAAACAGTAGCTTGAGCATTAGCTTGGCAATGGGACACATGGATATGTTTCCTCAGTTCTGTTCCCACAGACTGTTCTCTCAGTCTGTAATAAATTTCCCAAGTGACCTAAGGAAAATCACCTGGACTCCCTTTGTCTCCTACCTCCTCCTGTGAAATAAAATTATCTTTTTGATCTACTAAGCAACTCTAAAACCAAACACACTGATAAGAATATGTCTGTGGTTTTTTTGTGGGGTTTTTTGGGGTTTTTTTTGTTGTTTTGGCTTTTTGTTTGTTTGCTTGTTGTTTTTTTGTGAGGTTTTTTGGTTTTATTTTTGTTGTTGGTTTTCTTTTGATATATGTCAATTTGTTAAAGAGGACTTTAGAAATTGCTCTTCTGATCAAAAGTATTTTTTATGACAGTTCATATATAGTTGTATAGTGCTTAAATTAGAAAAAGGTAATAATGATCATAGCTTTCTTTACTTAGTTGATAATTTCCACTTCTCTATAGCTTTATGCAGTGCTTTGCTAAGTCACATGAAAACCAGACCCCTGCTCCCTGGCAGTTCCCTTCTGAATTGGACAGACAACATGACAAATAATTACTTTCTAACAACAACTTTTTCTCCTGGGCATCTCTTTGTATTTTTCAGCATTGGCACCCATTAAGAAGTGAGGCATAGATGTTCTTTAAAGCCTGGATCACATAAAGCAGCTAAGACAGGTTTGGGAGGATCCTCTGCTCTTGGAAATTCTTGTGTCATTGTCACACACAGTACATGAAACATCCATCAACTTCACATCAGAAACAATATTCTCTTCCTTCGAAAAGCTGGTCCTAAGGGTTTGCAGCATGTGTCCCTGAAGACTAATGATGAGTGCTGTTTTTTGATTGATAGAAACTGGCTTTTTCCTCGAAATCATACATGACCAGCCAGAGAAGCACAAAAAATCCATCACTGCCTAGGCAGGAGGGGGGAGAAAACAGGGGCACTCGGTACAGCAGGGGTGGTCATACTTTGCCCAAATAATTTGAGGACCGTATTGGTAAGTTGCCAAGAGCCGAAGGGCTGCATTGAATTTGCATTAAATGGAGCAGATGGCATCAGCTGCCCTCAACTTTAATGTTGAAATGTGGCCTACAGAGCAAATCTGTACAAAACTTTTCTAATTAAATCTGAAACAACATGCCTCATCTATTCCCCAGTAGCACAGCCTTTCTGGTGGCATTTCTGCAATTCTGCTTCTAGCCCCAGCCAAGAGAGACAATGGCAGAACAGCAGAGAAATGAAAAATAAGAACACACAGAGACAAACCGTTTTATCCCAAATTTTTTTGAAGCACCAGATGAGAATGAGTGGGCTAGAATTAATCTCCATCAATCTTTACAAGGTAGCACTCCTTGTAATAAAAGTGTTCTGTTGTATTTGTTAAATGTGAACTTCTGAGCAAACCCAGCAGTGGTACCAAGGAAGTCTGATCAGAGGTAGAAAAAGGGAAAGCCATGTTCCAAAACTACCCTAACATTCATTAAATAAACTTGGAGAAGCCAGATAAGGCTAATACTTTCAAATTTCCCTGTTTTGCCATACATAAAATGAAATAATTTGGAATAGTCAATAAACCATGCTTTAGCTGTATTCATGCACTTCATTGACAGACTGTGTGAACATTTCCCACAAGAATTAAACAGATGACACCATAAATAATTCCATTACACCAACAATTTCTGACAACAGCTGTTAATCCACTCTCTGCAGTGGAGCTCAATAGCAGGTAATGGTGTTTAGCAGTTATGAAACCAACCCACTTTTATTTTCTGGGAAAAAGTAATTTTAAAAAAATCTTTAATTTACCTATTTATTTCATTGTCCAGTACCTTACTTAAAGGTATGCTTTCCCCATCTTTACTTCACATAAAAAATGAGGGCTTTATTTTGTCAAAATTATGCAACCGTGTTAAATGTTATTGGTTGTAAATATTATTATGCATATGTGAAATAATAATTTGCTTGAATTTTAACAGTCAGGACCAGACATCTGCATCTGGTGAGATTATGTGCAAACATATATTTTAAGAATAAAATGAGATAAAATGAATAACCAAGCCAAAGTAAAATCTATTTTCACTCAATGACTTTATTCAGGAACATTTGAGCCAAATTTTCTCTTGGTAAAATTCCACTAACATCAGGATTAAATAAGGCCATTTTTTGTTTCCCCTATGGAACAGACAGGGAGAATATGTGTCTTTTTTAGTTTATTAATAAGTGGTCAATAAGGTAATTGAGTGAGGAAAGAAGCAAAAAGGTTGTGAATAACTAAAATTGATTTTTACACATAGATCCCTGAAATAGCATTAACTATGTGAGCGCTGCACTTTATTTCTGTCTTAAGTTACCTCACCTACTACACAGTAAAAGTCCAGATGACACTGCTGATTAAAATACAAACAAGCAACCAAAATACCAAACCAAATGCCAAAACATCTTCTGGGTGATGCAAAAGCAGCTCAGGAATAAGAGAAGGAGATAAAGAGAAATGTACATTCAGCTCAAATTGCTCTTTCCACGTCTGCCTTGCCTCAATGCGGGCAAATTCCAGCTTAGAGGTAGAATATGACCAAAGAAATGGAACAAAAGCTTTGCCAAACTGAGGTCTATAAGGACTGGGCAGCACCTGGAAAAAGATTTTTAACCTTCTCATTTTAGACAGCAGTAGGCAGAAATTTCATGAGTTCTGGTACACTCAGTTTAGTACTGATTTAATTAGCCAGGCAGGAATAAGTGAGATCCTTACTCTATGGCTGAAATTAGGAATATTGGTAGAAAAGTGCCATGTGTAAAAAAAGCCCTGGACACTTCATATAGTGATACACTTTAGGAATGTTTTATTTTAGTATCAAGACCACTGTAATTGACATGGTGCTGCTTTCATAGTAAGATTGATCTTTTAGGGGTGATGTGTCTTCTATTAAGCATCACATCCCTTTTAGATAGTGTGACAAAATGGCACAGTGGATTTTTTTATTTAATTGTTTATTTAGAAGCCATTTGTTGAATTTCAACCTTTCATATGATCTGTTTTGGGGTGAAATTTACTATTTTGTTTTGAGTTTTCCTGAGGGAAGGAATACAAACTGAATTTGAAAATCTTCTGAGTACCAGGAATATGTCCTATAAGCTAAACAGTAATGGGTGAAATTCAGCCTTAAATCACTGGGGAATAATTTGCTGTCAGCAACATCTGGAAAGCAAATGTGCAAACAGTTAGTTAGTTTTCAGAACAAATGATAGATAGTGGGCTTTAAAGATACATTTATAGGCACATGGTGGGGGAAAGAAAGAAAGAAAACAATGCAGACACAGGGTAAGATCAGGTACCCAAAGAGGAGATTTAGCAGTGTGTGCATGGTGTGTAGCAAATGAGAAAAAATAATCTGAAGGAAAAATAACACTGATTTTAGATGTCTGATCATTGATTACAAGCACAAGACAAAACTTGGCAAGGGAGAGAGAAATATTGCTTGTAAATTTTCTGACANTTATATTAATCTTGACAATGATTTTAAAGAGAGAGAAATGCCATAAAATGGGATTTCTTCTGGAACAATCTGTATCACACCGTGAATATCTCCATCCCTGACGTTACAGAAAATCTGCTCTCATGCTGGACTGTCCTTAGGAAGTTAACTGGGCTGACACAACATTGTTCTTTCTGGGAAATATGATGAGAAGTCTTCATATTTCCAAAGAGATGAGTGACTGCGAAATCAATTTCTAAGTTTATGAACCACACTGAAGACTGTTCTTAATGTTTGAAAATCATGCCACCAGCTATCCAAGATGACTTAAATCTTCTCAGGCCAGTAGAAGTTAATGTAATAGCATTTTGTGTCAAAAATATTCAATAATTTGCAAGCTAAAGCAGAGATTAATGGAAGCTCAGGTATCTCACAGCATCTGACTGTGAGACTTAGAAGTGACAGGGATGAACTCTTTTCTTTCAATTTGTCTGTCTGTCTATCTGTCTATCTATCTATCTATCTATCTATCTATCTATCTATCTATCTAATCTATCTATCTATCTTTTATTGTTACATAAACCACTGCAGTATTGGTCATATATCTCAGTTTATACTGCAGTATTTATTAACTGGCATTTACAGACCCAGACAAATGTCCTGGTACTGCGAGATCCTTCCCACTTAGGTGGTACNATTAAAAAAAAAAAAAAAAAAACCAAAAACAAAACCAAACAAAAAAAACCCCAAAACCCAAAAATAGTTTATATAAAAAAACCAATTTTTTTCACAAAAGGAAACCTGGTTGAATGTAATGGAGGTTTCTGATTTGCTCAAAAGATTTAATAATTCTCAGTGAAAAACATCAATATTTGTGTTTCCAAATAAGCAGGAATTTTTAAAATTTGCGTGTACTTTGCTTAAAAAAAAGGAACTCTAAGATTCCTAAATGTATTAAGCCTCTGTATTTGGCTATTAACAGGATAAAACATTTCTTTATTAACAATTGTGCCTAGGAGGTGATGTCNCTATCTAATCTATCTATCTATCTTTTATTGTTACATAAACCACTGCAGTATTGGTCATATATCTCAGTTTATACTGCAGTATTTATTAACTGGCATTTACAGACCCAGACAAATGTCCTGGTACTGCGAGATCCTTCCCACTTAGGTGGTACTGCTGTTTTATTTCTTTCTGTATTAGTATGGAACCCAGTAAACTCCATCATTTTATCAGGAGGAAAAGAAGAATGTGTTTTCAGTGCCAGATATAGAAGGCAAAATACAGTTCAGTGCTGTAAAGGAAAATAAAGCACCTGCAAGAGAGATTTAACAGTCCAGGCATTATTGTTGGATGAAGATAGAGCAGGTCTCAAGTTGATGGGTTGTTTACATGCCATTGCTCCCCCCTTTTCGTATCTTTTATTGCTGAGACAATTTTTCAATTATGTGCAGAAAACATTTAACTCGCTTCCTTTGTTTTATGAAAATAACCTTTTAGAGTCTTTCTTTGCACTTGCAAGCCCCCAGCTTAGCAGTGAACTCCCAGATGCTGTGCTTTTTTTGTGTCCTTTGGCAACCAACGGCAATATGGAAGTCCTAATGGAATTTATTGGAGATCTTTGGAAACTTTTATCTCTAGGTAATTCCAGAGTACAATTGCACCTACAGAAGATTAACCAAGAACCTCCTTAAGCCCAGGCCTGTGTCCCAGCTGCAGTTCTGCAGCACTGGGTAGGTTATTCCAGGAGGCCAAAGTTAGGATCTGGCATCCAAAATCTGGTATTTGGCTTGCTTCTCTGAAGCACTCACAACACCAAGAAAGCAAAATCTAAGGAGGTTACACAGGGTTATGTCCTTAAATCCCAGTGAAAGTGAGCTCCTAAATGCCTAGAAATTAACTTCAACCTCTGTATGTGTAGATTTGGATACCCAGCTGAATGTGAATAGTGGGGTTTTCAGAGAGATTGCACTCCTACAAGTGCAAATCACCAAGAAAGTTTGCTGCAACATTTAAATCTTGGGGCATTCAAGTGTCTTACTTCTATTTTTTAAATTCTTTGTCTTGAAATGATGTTCACAGCATTTTAACTTCTAAAATAATTTTTGCCTCATTTTAAGCAAACAATGAGATACCCTCTAAGTCCATTTGGTGGAGAGAAATCATCACCTCCACAAGATAATTCACTCTGTTTTAAGATGAGATATATGACTCTCTGAACATGTTATATTCCCTCTGTTGTCTACAGAAGAAGCCTAGATTAATGATTGAATAAGACAAAACTAAATTTGCAGCTCTTATATGGATAAATTTAGGGGAGATGAAAGCTTCAACACATTCTTGCTAAATTTGGGTTATATCTTCAACCTTAGTATAGAAACACATAAAGCTCTGTCCTTAAAGGAACATTGCATATTTAATATATAAAACAGGGGTTTTTTTTCGGTTTATGTTTTTTTCCTCTAGGCATAAAGTCAGCATTTTGAAGCCAGTGAATTTCCAGTAGATTATCAGATATAGTTAAGCCTGGGTGTTTCTGTAACTATGATAAATAGTGAAAATACATCATATTCAATGTCCCTAACAACTCACACATCCACCTAGCTGACCTAGGGTCACAAATTATTCAAGTACATCTCACAGGGTGAAATGCCTGGTTGCTGGTGGGAGGAGAGCACAAACCCTAAAGTGCCAACACGTGGCAAAGATTTTAAATAAAGGTTGATACCATTTGTAGAACTGGAGTATGAAGTAGCAATTCTGATGGACATCAGAATAATAGACTAGATTAGAATAAAATAGAATAATAGAGTATTTTATTGTCCATAAGATAACAATTAAGATAATTTTGGTTTTATGCACCATTGTGGATAGGAGAGTTACCTTGTATTCTGCCCAATGGTGAAGAAAACATTCAGGTAAATAATCCTTCCTTTGAATTATTTTATTTATTATATTTCAAATGTGAACAAAGACCTTTGCTTTCTTACAGTTACATTGTTCTCTAGCCTAGAATCTTCTTATGTCACAAAAATACCTGGCTTAAAAAAAAAAAAAGTTTAAAAATTGCAGCTACATTTCAGCAAAGCACAAGTCCAAGCATTCCCTTTCACCAGGTGAAAAAAGGAAACTCAGACACCACGGTCTCGAATAAAGCATCCAAAATTAAGACAGCTTTCTTGAAAGATTAACCCAATTCATTTTGGGTTAAGAGCTTGGAAGAAACAAAAGGGTCCAAAGTCAATTCTATTAACTTGATCAGAGCTACACCAGGACTGTGCCTCAAGATCATTATCTTACAAGACACGGATGTCAATCTCATTATGTAATCGAGTGTACCTAGCACTTCCCTGTATAAATATACTTAATAGATATAGTTTTGACCTTTTGCAGTAAAATTAATAAAAAAGAGATCGGTCTCAGTGTGCCAAGAGGCTTTTCTCAGGCCCACTGAAGAACGATTTTTTTGTGTGTAAATAAATACATTTCACCACACAAAAGAAGAAAAATGTTGTCTGAAGAAATGACCTGAGCTTCCCCTCCTCCATATATTATCCATGACCCATTTTATTTCAGAAAAAAAATGTTCTTATTCCAGAGGTTTATCTGTCTGTACTCATGTCTGTCCCCTCATAACTATATTCCACTAGAATGTTAATGCTTTAAAGTTTCAACTGTACCTCAGAGACAGATATATTTGACACAGGAATTTTGTTGTACTACAAGGACTGGCCCATGGAGTATGGAGCCTGGGGAATTTCCATCGTTTGATTTATATGCACTTTTATAGATCATCCTCATATTATTTGAGAGTGATGGGCAATTCAGGATTCATCTATGCACGCTATGCCTTATGCAGTGACTTCAACAACTCCCTTGAGACAGAGTGTAAATAATATTCCTTACCCATGCAGAAATAAATGGGATTTTGCTACTCTGCTCCCCAAATGTCAGGCGGGCAGGAAAGAGGCAGTGAAAGAGCCGCAAAGAGGAGGAAGAGTATGAAACTCAGGCTGCTTTATTTCATTATGCATTTTTACTGTGGCTGAGGCAAGAAAGGAAAGTCAAGTCTTTAGGGCTAATATTGAAAGAGTGCATTCCAGTGTTATCTCTTTCCTAGGGCCATCCTTTAATGCACACTCTACTTACATCTTTGGGAACCCACGAGAAAGGCACTGCAATGACGCTGATAATCAGCAATGGAAGACAAAAACCATTTTTGCCCTGCTCATGTTGGTAATTGCAGTGCAAAACCAAATAGGATTTAATGAGGATATTTTGCCTTGGTTAGCAAGTCAACAGCTGGCAAGCAATGACATCAAGAGCAGGTCTGTGGAGGATAAGGCATCATCTTGGCATAAGCAGTGCTCTGTGCCCTTCTTTCACTGTCACACCTGTAGCTCTCTCAACTTTGCAGAAAGGTTAAAATTGATTTATTCAAGCCTAAGAGGAGAAGTAGTCTCACGTTTTGAAAATAACGGTACTTGATCGTAATGTCACTTCAGAGTATGCACATTCCCTTACTGGTGCAGATTATTAATAAGTTGTTAAAAAAATAAAAAATAAAAAGAAAAAAAATAAAGCGGTTCAGAGATGAGGAATCTCTGCTGATGAAGAAGCACAGAGAAAAATAGAGGGTTATACCTAACCTCAGTCTATGGTTCTCACAGGCTTTCCTCTGATGCAGCCATGTCACCACACAGTGGGATTCAAAGTGAAAATCAAGGTCTCAGGAAGCTGGGCAAGAACTTAACTCACTGAATCTGCAGAATTATCTTTTCATTATTATAATAAAATTTTCATGCTATCTGCACATATAGTCGCTTACTCTAAAATACCCACAAGGTTAATTTTTGATACAAAGAAACTAAAGGTATTAGTGTCCGTATTAGTTCTCTTCTGGAGTCTCCAGTGCCCAATTCTTTTCAAAATTGGAGTGAAAGAAAGTGGAGTCCATCTTTCTGCGCCTCTCCATGCAAACACCACCAAATCTTACACAGGTTCTGGTCTCACAGCAAGGAACTGAGAACAGGAGACAAAGGAGGAAGCTGTCTTCTAATTGAGATAAACATCCTCAGTGCCACTGTAATCACAACAATTCTTCTGTTAAGAAAGAGAAAAAAATCGAGAATGCGAGTTCAGATTGTCACACAGTGCTAAAATTTTTTAAGAATCAAATATTTTCTTTATATCTTGTGTCAAGTTCTGCTTGCTGACACCATGAAAAGTTGAGTATATCTCAACTGAATTCCAAAATTTCACCTTTCAACTTATAAAATTCAATGTAAAATTGAAATGCCCTTTCCCATCTCACAAGTACTAGATTTTTTGAAGCACTTAGCAGTCCTCTATAATATAATCAACGTTTCAAAATAAAATATGGAAAATTGAGCCCATAATAACAACAAAAACAAGAAGCCCAAACAAAACAAAAAAAACCAAAAAACCTAAACCAAAACAAAAACAAACCCCCAGAAAAACAACAACAAAAAACCCACAGGCGAACAAAACAGATCAAATCTATTAGTGTCTAGCAGGAGAACAGCTGTCTATCAAAGCTCAGTCTTCCTATCTGACCACAATCAAATAAGCAAGACCGCCAAACGCCTCTAGGGCAGGGGCTCTGAGGAGTAGAGGAACGTCTGCAAGTCTGGAGCTGAAAGGCTGGCATTCTGCTAAGGATGTCAATCAGTCCTTGGTCATTCTCCTGTGTGAGAAGAGAAAAGAAAGATACTCTGCTTCACACAGGTGAACATTAGTCCAAAGTAAGAGTGTGGCTGGAGGAATTTTTTTTTTTCATTTTCTTTTTACTTTGTTTTCTTGTAACACAGATGAACATTCTCCTAGAGGAGAAGTTCAACAGGGAGGGACAAAACAGGCTGAATGTTTATTTGAAGAAGGTTTTGTACCTTGAAAACTCAAATCTGTTTCCCATTGGAGTCAATCTTTTTTAATTTAAGTTTAACAAAAGTTTTCATTGAACATGTGTATATTCAAAAAGAAGAGCTGCCTGTCATCTGGTAAAGCTCACCTTGAGGGGCTTACAGCTATGCTCTTCTTTCTATCTTTACTTTTTCAAACTATTCCATAATTTCCAGTGTTTTCATCTAGATGATCTGCACTTGTCAGTCCCCTATGTTTATCTTTTGGGTCTTATGGCTACTGCACCAAAGGATTCTCCACTGGATTCTTAAAAGGCAAAGGTATTTGCCTCAGCTATACATTTTGCTTTCACCATTTCAACGTCAAGGAAAATAAGACTATTGTGCACCTGTCAAGATTAAAATTCATTTAACAGAAAATTTGTATGGCAAATATAAAATGTATTAAAAATATTTTATCTATCAACAAGCCAAAAAATTTGACTGCTCTGATGGTATAATATTCATAGCATTCATTTCTTGCTTTCTTTTTCTTACTGTACTTCAGTTGGATCTAAAAATCTTAGATTGTTTTTCTTTACGTATAAACTGTGGCTTAGCCAGACACGTGCTGGTTTCATTTAGCTGTGTAATTGCTGATCTTGTTTGCAAATGTTGCTAAATATATGATTAGGCATAAACTGCAGCAAGTCTACTCAATACATTCAGACAAATTTTATTATTGAACTCCTTATCTCAAACACTCACAGACGAAATCTTCAATTATCCGGTTCACAGTTGTCCAATGTTTTCTGCAAGGCTTCCGTTATCAGACATGTTGTACTAAGTCAGAAACATTTGTGCCAGGGAGTCTAAAGTTTGGACCCACAATGAATGCTGGAGGGCTGGTCACCAGGCACACACACAGCCCACAAAGCATGAACAGGTCTGCTACGTTCTGATTGTACTGGTAGTTTCATGCTGAGATTCTAAAGCATGCTAGACATCAGCTCACAGATGTGAATGCTTTGGATGAGTCATTTATTGTTCCAAAGGAAACCTGGGCCATTTTCTGCACTGGTTCACTTTTGGGCAGATGACTACATCATCCAAATTGTATCCACCAGCAGTGGTAGAATATGGCCCAGAGACAGTCTCTAACCTTACACTGGACTTGATGCTTTACAACTCCAGACTCTCTCTCACGAACCTAAAGGTACCCACAGCACGGAAAATAAATTCTTTGAACTCCCATCTGAGAGTGATAAGGAAGATATCAACTGAGTGCAAGCAATGTGATGTACACCTCATAACAAATGGTTACAGCAGAAGGAGAGCTGAGGAAAATGGCAGCTTGCTCTCAACTGAGAAAGTGGAAGTTTCTTAACCAGTAAATCACCTGCCTTGTCTCTTGTGTCAACAAGAATGCTTCAGTGAACTGAGAAACAAAAATCTGGTCTCCTGCCTCAGATTTCCAAAAGCAAGCAGGAATTGAAGAAAAAAGAAAAAAAAAAAAGGAAAACCATTTTAGTTTCAAAGCTCACTTATGTTTCTTTATATTTGAAGAAACCTGGGTTTCACATAGACAAGGCAAATAATTGTCCGGTTAGAATACTGGCCAATGATAGTGCTCACTGGTAAAATATCCATTTTGCTGAAAAGGTTATAATCTTCACATCTGTCTGGTAGGAAATGACCTGAACATGTCCAGAACTTTCAGAAATGCTTTTCTAGGGAGTGACTTGGACTTCAGAGAAAGAGATCATCTCTTCATAAAATGAACCAGGTGAAATATTTTCAGCAGATCTCTTTGTAAAGCAAATCTATACAGAAGTCTATTAGCTCAGCATGGAATCAGAATCATTCAGATTAGAAAGGACCCTTAAGATCATTGAGATGAACTGCATTTCCAGCACAACTAAGCCCACCACTAAGTCAAGTCTCTAAGTGCCACATCTACAAGCCTTTTAAATATCTCCAGAAATGTTGACTCCACCACAGCCCTAGTCTGCTTGGATGCTTGAAAACCCTCTCGGTGAAGAAATTTTCCATAATATTTAACCCAAATCTCCAGTGTTGTAACTTGAGGCCATTTCCTCTTGTCCTGCCAATCATTCCCTGAATGCAGAGCCTGACCCACCTGCCTGCATCCTCCTGTAGAGAGCTGAGAAGGTCCCCCCTGAGCCTCCTTTTCTCCAGACTGAGCCTCCACGACTCCTTCAGCTGCTCTAGGTGCTCCAGACTCTTCCCCAGCTAAATTCCCTTCCCTGGACATGCTCCAGCCCCTCAATGTCTCTCTTGTCCTTAGGGACCCAGAACTGAACCCAAAATTCAAGGTGTGATCTCACCACTGCCCAGCACAGTCACTGCCCTGGTACTGTGGGCCATGCTATTGCTGACACAAGCCATGATGTCCTTTGCCTCCTTGGCCACCTGGGTACCCTGGGGCTCCAGAATGTCCAGCTGTTGCCAACAGCACCCCCAGGCCCTTTCCCACTCAGCAGATTTTTAGACATTCTATCCCCAGCCTGGAGCTGCAGGGGTTGGTGAGGCCCCAGGGCAGGGCCCAGCACTTGCCCTTTTTACCCCTCACACCACTGACCTCAGCCCATGGGCCCAGCCTGTGCAGATCCCTCTGCGGAGCCTTCCTGCCCTCCAGCACATCCACACTTCCCATCCAGCTCAGTGTCATCTGCAAACTGATTGAGGATGCACTTGATCAGATCATTGATAAGGAAGGACTGTCCCCAACTCTGATCCCTGGGTACATCACAGTGACTGACTGTCAGTCGAATGTGGCACCACCCACCACCACCCTCTGGGCCTGGCCATCAGCCAGTTTTTTACTCAGCAAAGAGCAGCCAGTCCTGGCATCATGCCTTCACTCTGGAAACATCACTTACTTATTAAGTCCAAATACTGTGCACGTAAGACAGTCCTGGCATGAAAGTCTCAATTCCAGCATATATGATTTCTAGACAACATTACAGATACACCAATATCATTATAGATACACCAATTCGTGTGAACAAGAACTTAATACATCTCAATGAATGTGGCAAACTAAACTCACATTGTTTTGCTCTATTCTGACCATTGTTCAGTGCACTTAAATCATGTACCTTGTGGAGTGTTGAGATTGTCATGAAAGAGAAGTCAGACAAACTGGCCAATTGTAATACAAACACAATTATTGTTTATTGAGGGTGCTGAACAAAGACTACTCAATAGCAATAAGGCTAATGATCTAGCTTGACACAACCTAAAATATTTAATTGTAAGGACCCAGAATGTTTCTGTATCCTGACATGGAAAAAATGTAAAAAAAGTTGCTGGTGATCAGACTTTATGTTATGCATCTCCTGATCAAAGAATTTGATACCTCAGATACAGACAATTACATTCCTAGCAGTTTAGTCACAGATACTTAACAAGCTCCTCAATAATTTGGAATGATTATCATTCTCACTTATATTTTTGTACAACGTATTTAACACTTTATTTTTGACATTCACATGTTGCAATTGAACACACATATATATATGTCAGTATATGTGCATGTATATACACAGCTGTATCTCAGGGAGCAGGAGACTGATGTGATGGGAATATTTAGAAGACTGATCAATCAAATCAATTTAAACTTTAAAGCAGAACTCCACCAGATTGATGTTCATTAACAATACATATTATTTTAATGGTTTATTCCTACTCATTAACAATTATTGTCACTGCATATTCAACACAGTTAATGCCTAACAATCAATCCTAAATTAAGTATAAGTGCATGGTGCCGTGGAGCTCATGTCACTGCAGTTTCTGCTGAGGACCACAGTTCTTAGTAGTCTTAATATGCAGGTTAAGGGATCAAGCTCTCAAAGGGCTCTCCACTACCACATCTGAGAACATATCCTGTTATAAAGTGTTGGTTTTCTATACTGTGCCCAACTCTCAGACTCCAGCTGTTGCCCATTTGCTGCCCAAAGATGGCAGGGGGATGTTGTGCTCCCAGTTTGAGGCAGGTGTCTTCTCCTCTTGCTTGTCTGGGATCTCTTTTGTCCCTCACTGAGTTGACGCTTTTTTTCCTTCAGGGAATGTCATCCTACTGCGATTCTTGAGTGTGTGCTGCTTCAGTGATCAGCAATGGCCCACCAGTGTGGTGCTTGCAGTCCTGGGTCCTCTATTTTCGATCCATGTTTTCAAGGTCTTTGCTGCTACCCCACATTTAAACTGACACCATAATGGGAAAAATCTGGTGCCACGCTCAAGTTCACAAAACAAGTTCTCGTAGCAAGCTGACAAGTCCAGGAGAGTAGGACTTGGTTCTGGCCTCATCAGATCTGGCTTGTGTTCTGTTACTGGCACTGGTTATACCATTTCTGTGGGTGGTTAGGTACAAAAATGATGGTAGGTTTCCCTGTTTTAGTGTGTTTATGTTTGGTTCAGTGCACTTCTGCTTTCACGGGTGCCTGTAGCCGGTCCGTGTTCTTCCAATATATCTTTGAACTGCAAAACAACCACCCTCCCATGACAAAACAAAGTGCTGACTGCTCCAGTTTCAAGCCCAGGAGAAGAATTTGGGCTAGGAATTTTAACCCAGGAAAAATGACTGACTGATGATGCTCTACCAGTTATACCACTATTTTTCCCGGGATTTTTACACACTTCACTTCTTGGATTACTTCCCAAGGAATGATTGAGATTAAAATCTTTACAGAAGGAGAACCATGATAAAAAACATCAACATGAATGTTCTAATTACAGCCTCCCATCACTTCACAACTTGTTTGTTTGCCCTTTCTTCACCTAGAAGCAGGACAATGGCTATGGCCAGCTAAACTCCTCTTGTGAAGCAGGGATTAACAAGGAAAACAAACATCTTATTTGGGGTCACAAAATAACAAGGGCCTTTACTCTGACCCAGCTGACGTAAGGTCAAAGGATAGAGTGAAACAGGGTGATTTAATTAAAAAAAAAAACACACAAATTAAAATTAAATAACATTTTTAGATCTTAGCATAAATTGAAATTCATGTAAACTTGCTCATTTACTTTAGATGGATGTCTAAATCCTCACACATCTGTATGCCAGGGCTGTCTTTGAAGATAAGAGGCTCTAATTTTAGGTCTACCTGATACACCTTTTTCATGCCTGATCCTGAGAGCTCTTATCTCTTCTCCAGCCTTGAGAGAAGCTGCTTTATTCATTTGTTTTTTATCTGAGAGGAGCCAGTTCCAGGAGAAATGTGGAGACCTGCTGAAATGAATAGGGTGTGTGCCAAAGCATTTCTAAGTTCACTTTAAGAGCAACAAAAATGTCCCTTCCAGAAACCATTATTGTGTTTTGCCCACATTGAAACAATGCTTCTGAAAGCAGAGGATTGATGTAAGAAATGTCACCACAAATAGCAATATCTCAGAATCTCCTGCTTCACCACAACACCTTAGAAAACTCTACATGGGGTTTGCTTCTTTAACCTCAGTGGTAAGTACAGTACACATGATATTCTTACTATGTCACCTAAACCAATGAAATTCTGTCAACATCATGGTCTACAAATAATTGCTAGTACATAAAAATCCAGATTATGAACCCTGATTTTCTATACCGCAGCTCTTGCCTTAACCACATATCTTTATGTTAAAATAAAATTTCCTTATGGAAGCTCTATGGCCATTGAGCATCTTCTATCTAGAAGATACATTTCAGATTTTTAGATTTTATGACCAAAATGTCCCTGCCATCTACAAAAGCTACACACAAAGTTTGATGTGTTTAAACTGTAGAACAGGGATAAAGTAGTAGAGGGCTTGATGGGGGAGAGAGGGGAAAACAGGAGGGCAGAAATTTGGGGGTTTTCTTCTTTTTCTCTTTTTTTTTTTTCAGTCAGATAACATTTGGTATAAGTTCTCAGGCAAATGTCTGAATTTCATGATAATAATCCAGTTAGCTCTATGGCCTCATCAAAATATTCAGTATTATTTGCACAAAGCTGAAGAAATTTTTGGGAGTGTGGTCTTGTGTGAAAGGAATATACATTTCATTATTTGACTTGTCAATGCTATTCATGAGGCTGTGCTTTTCTCAATTGTGTTTTCTTACATTGAGAAGGTGTGCATGGCTTTTAAAATTTATTTTATTTTCTCTGCACAATTGTAACACACATGAACTTTTGATAGAGCTGGACAAACTGTTTTAAATGCTCTACTAATATTTACTCAAATTTATAAAGCAAGGTCTCAGTGACTAGGTTAGCCCCCACTCTATGTTTGTTTCCTGCAGTTATTTTAGTTAATGAGTTTGCTGGCTGGGTTGTTTCTGGGAACAGCTAATTTTAGACAACTATTAAAAAATACTAACAGAAGGTGAATTTCACAAAATGCTGCTATTTGCAATGGAAGTCTGGTTTTAAGAGTTGCGGTTTGCTCATCCAATCAGAAAAACATATCATATGATTTATATGTCTGCTCACACCATCTTGAATTTCAGATTTTAAATTTTATGTACTTACAACCATCTGCTCACAAGCTTAACTCCCACCACAGTTTTATTGGAGAAAATACATATATTTGGTAAACAATTTTGAATATGTAATAAACGAGGGGGGGGGAAGCCATCTTACTGGACAATTTCTTCAGCAGGATGGAGGTTATCTTCCTTTTTTAGCTTTCTTGAATCTGTAGTGTAATATTTTGACTATTTCTTTTAGTTTGGTCTAGATAGTTTCATTTTTCCTGCATGATTCAGAGTTCTCAGTTCTTGAATGACTACAGTTTCATTTTTAGGGAATTAATGTCTGGATGCTGGCTTTCAGTAGTCTCCATATTTTCTTGTCCCAAAGAAAAATCACTGCTTTTAACAACAGCTTCTTCTGGAAATATCCTGAATTTGGTGTTCAGGAAAAGAGTAAAGATCTATGCATTAGTTGGTTTGTGTCTGTAGGAATCCCCAGCTCCAAGCACAAACACTTATTTTCTAGCCATTTATGGGCTTTATGTTAAAACGTGGAAAAACTACAGTCAGCTGTGCTGCTCATATTTTAGCTATAATCTCTGTTCCTCTGTCCAGCCTGGTTGGAGGACATCAGATCTGCTATCCAGTGTGCATGCCCAGGTTTATTTTGTGAAAGAACAACAGCTGAGAACGAGGAACTGGTTTGGACCCTTATCCTATCAATAATGCCAGCCTTGGTATGGACAATGTGAATCCATTAAGCTCTAAGTTACACCTCCAGTGGGACGTGTTAACAGAAGTCATCCTTTCTAAAACATGATATCTAAGGTTCTGCTAGAGCTGAGACCTAAAAAAATCCTAGAATCTAGGTGTATTTGATAGTGTGATTAAGCTCCAGGGTAGAAGGAACAGTGTGAGGAAGGAGGAAATAAAGAGGGCAGGAAGAAGGAAACTATTCTCAGAGAACATGGAAGGAAACAGTGACCTTCTCACCTTATTTTTATGTTTGTACAGCAATTGCCCAGCCTCAGAGATGAGAGGATAGAAGAACCCTGACAGCTCTAAATATCATAAAATCCCTAATGCAATTTTTCAAAGAACACCTGTAAAAGTCAGGAGAATATAAAAGTGAAGAATGAATATAGTAGAACTCATTGCTGCTCGTTGAAGGCCCTTCATTATCAGTGAGAGAGACATACAGGCAGAGACAGAATTATCTAACTCTCCTTTCCACACAGAAAGAGGCAAAGAACCAGCTGTACCCCCAGACAAGCAGATATTCTCCAGCCATTATTTTGCACAAATGGCTTATAACATTTAAAAATTCTTCTTCCCTTCACAAAGGTTCAGAAACATCATCAAATACAACTCATTCTGCCTTTGAAGGGGGCACAGCAGGGTCCACAACACACATAACTCTGACAGCACAGTCTGGTCTCACCAGTGTGAAAAGCCTCCTCATGCTTAATCCCACCAGCCATAGAAGATGAAGACAAGAAAGCTATTGCTGCCCAAAATTACCTTTAATTCCCTGCAGCTCTGTTCCTCCTCTTGTATTCTTTGCCAGAAAAGCAGCCAGCTTGACATAGCTAAAACTCATTGTAACTTGAGGTCTACATCATCTTTTTAAGCACGTGGTTCAAGGATCTCAAGTCCAGTGTAATTATGGTTTTCTTTTCAGAACTTGCTATATCTTTAAACAACCTAGCTGAAGTATGTTTTACCTCAGTTCATCCTTGTCTATGCTTGCTGCTGAACCTGTACAGAACTGCCACAGGTCAGACGGCAAAAGGAAAGAGTGAAAATTCCTGTCCTGTGCAATGGGTAACTATTCCTTTTCTTCATATAAATATAAACATCATTCTTAGCCATGTCCAGCAAAATCTTTGTTAGTATTTCCAGCTTAATTTGACACAGGAAATTTTGGACAATACTGAATTGTTTGACTGTAAAAAGTAAGAGAAGTTCTGCTATTTTGCGCTTCTAAAATTATCTCATTATTCCATAGAAACAAAATTAATTTATAACCTGAATTTGTTTGTATCTGGTGTTGTAAATAGCTCTCTTCACCAGGGCTGCATGATACTTTCCCTGCTGTATTATCAGTAGGTCTGATAAATTAAGAGCCATGCCCAGCATCAGAAAGGAGATTGGTAGCAGAGGTGCAATTTTAATCTGGCTTCATCTGTGTCACATACTTTAACTGTGAGAAAGTCCTTCTTAGCTAGCTGTCTAACAAGCAGATTACATATGGTAATAAACCATGCCAGGATGTGCTGGAAGCATTTGAGCAGGCTCTTCCCACAAACATTTGTCACATGGCTTTTCTTTGTTTTAGGAGTATGATCACACATAGATCAAGGTGAAGGAGTGCGACACTTTAGAGAGGGACACACCAGAATTGCCCAGAGAAAGATGCACTGTAATTCACAGGGCTTTAATTCTGCTCCTAGTTCTGCTGCTGAGCTGGGAAATTCACTTCCCATCAGACTGCTGATCCCAGCTTTCCATGGAAAGCTATTTAAGCTCCACCAACGGCAAGTATTATTGTCAGATCTATTTAAGATTGATGTCATTACTTAAGCAAAAGCCTTTTCCTCATCAAAGCAGTGGTAATGTCATTTCACAGCAAACTCTACCCACTTGCAGGTTGTCACTCTTTCTGCTGGACCTGCTGCTGCACAGCCCCATGCTGGGTGCCTTGCCCAGGTGACACAGCTCCCCACTGCTCTCCTGGGGCAGTGGGTGCTGGCAGGAATGGTGCAGCATTCTCCTGGCCTGGGAGGTGACCCCAGTGGTCCTGATTTTCTGTCATCTTCAGTATTCCCAAAGCTAATGATTTACATTGCCTAGACAGCATGGATGTTCCCTGTGGTTTTGCATCCACTGGACAGTGCAGCACATTCATGGAAAGGAGGTGCTGTTATCCATAATAAAAGGGGATGCAGCTCTGTGCTTCTAACAGAAAAAATAGCAACCCATGACGAAAGGCATGAGAGGCCTTTGAAGCTTGAAAATATATGATTGTAGTTCTCAGGTCTTATGTTGGACCCCACAGGTGTCCAGATAAGCTCACAGAATATGAGCTGCACATGTTTGGGAAAAAAAAAAATTGGATGAGAAGCACATTATGAGAGCTCTGGGCACTCTCCCCTTTGTGAAAGATAGCTGGAGTGTTTCCAACTGCAGGTAAACACACAACTGTCCTCTCAGGTCATTCAGAGAATATGAATGTGTGCAGGGGTCAGGTCCCCAGCACTCACAGGCTGTAAGGATGTCCATGAGAGCTAGTGAGAATAATCACCCACAGATTGTGAATTTCTGACCCCTCATGAGTTAGGTTTGTTTTCTGGTGGTCCCAGATTCTTCCTTAAAGCTCAGACATTTGTCACATGTGCTCCTCAAAGATGGCAGAGCCTCTGAAAAAACACAGACTTGCTGCTGCAGTCTGGGAAAAAACCACGACAGAAATGCCTCTGCACATTAAAGCATACATGTACACGAAACAGAGCTTCTCAGGAAGTGGAATAGGTACCAAGGACTCAACTAAATCAATGCAAGAAATGCAAAGCCTTATCAAAAAGAAAATATCTTTTAAGTAAGATTTTTTTACACAGCTTCAGTTCCTGCCTTCAAAGGGATTGGGACAGTAGGAGTTGACCATTTGCTGACATTTCTGGTCTTCTGGTCTTTGGTGCTGCTCAGCATATATATTACATCCTAATTTTTTTCATGTCTGTAGGACATTCTTTTCCTTGACTGTGATCTCATTGGATGCACAGGCAATTCAATACTGAAGATAACCTGATTTTATACACTAAAGAATGGCCAGAAAATAACCAGCTAAACTGCATCTCTCTGCTCAGAGAAATTCTCCCTCCGCCATGCCCCTCTCTATAGAATTTTCCTCTGACTAAAATATTTTCCCATCTAGACATGTGCAATTCCCATATGCAACTCCCAGTGCTGTCAAAATATGCCAGGCACATCAGTGCTGAGCTGATCAGTCGGGAGAGCCAATTCCAAAGGTCAGGCTTCTTATTTCATACCTAACGCCGCTGATGTGGCTGATCAGTTCAAGGATATGTACAGAAAAGAGACAGGGAAGAATGGCCTCCTGGGGAATTCAGGATCTGACTCGTAGCCAGAGAATGGTCCAGACAGGGCGAGTAAGTTTGTTAGCGCGGGGATGTCATGCCGTGCTCATTTTTGGGCTGAGGCAGAGGTAGTTTTCTTCCCAGTGGCTGGTGTGGGGCTGTGTTTTGGGTTTCTGCTGGTTGATAACACAGAGATGTTTTTGTGACTGCTGAGCAGGGCTTGCACAGAGCCAAGGCCTCTCCTGATTCTCTTATGGCTGGGATGGGGAGAGGATGGAGTGGGAGGAGACACAGCCAGGGCAGGTGACCCCAAAGGGATGTTCCAGGCCATGTGACATGGTGTTCAGTGGGGGAAAGAAGGAGGAAGGGGGCATGTTTGGAGTTTCCCTTTCCAAGCTGCCCTTCCACATGATGGGGTCCTGCTCTGCTGGAGAAGGCTGAACACCTGCCTGCCCATGGAAACAGTGAATTGATTCCTTGTTTTGCTTTGCTAACATGCACAATTTTGCTTTACCTGTTAAAAAGCCTCTAACTCGATCCATGTGTTTTCTCAGTTTTACCTCTCTGGTTCTTTCCCCAGTTCTTGGGCAGTTAGGTGAGGAGTTTCTCAGATTTTGGGTTTTCCTCATTTTTAGCAACTCCAGATCTAAGAAGAGGACCTCACAAATTTAAAATTGTGAGCCATTAGCACAAGCTTACTGTATCTTCAGAAAACCTGACTGTTCAACAAGTGTAAAGATAATTTCATTCCATTCCCAGAAAGAATGGATTCTGAAAGGCAGAATATTTAAAGTAGATGCTGTATTTTAATTTTAAAAGTTGGTCTCTGCAACAAACATTGTTTCTGGTAGATTCTCATCACAATGTCTGCTCAGATGACATCTTGTAGAAATCCATACACACAATGTCTTACACACTACACATGCTTATGCGTGCATACCAGGAATAAACACGAACACATGTGAACAAATATATGTTTAAAATATCTTCTCAAGCAGTAACAAATTCAGTATTGTTCAGTATTCTGATTCTGAAGTTCAAAGCCAGGAGAAAAATAAACTGTGCAATGAGTTTCTGTAGTTTTGACAGAAAACTCAGAAACTTTTGGCTTTCTTAGTTCGTGGTTAAGAAATTTTCTAATGCTGTGCATTGGTAGAGTAGGTGAACTTGTCACTACAGCACAGCTAAATTATGATACCTGACTGAGATAACAGTGTTACAGGGGATGAATTTGGTTCAAAGTTCATTCAGCACAAAACAATTTGTACAATCCAATTCTGGTGTATTTTACACCAATTTTCCTTGCGGATATTTTGCTGGTTTTGAATTCATACTTAAATTCTTGAGTCTTCAGCTGCATTTAATCACTTTAAAAGCAAACAAAGAAAAACCAAACAAACCTAACACTCTCCGTGCTCTCAGTCTCTGTAATTAAAAACAAGACAAAATGAACAACAACAACAAAAAAATCCACACCTTTCTTTTCTGTGATTAATTTGCCTTTAAACTAAATTGCAACAAAAAGTAATTTGCATCTGATCACTAGAAAAGTAGGAAAAAAACTTTTTTTCCACTTGACCTTAAAGTTTGGGGTTTTTTACTTCAATTGAGAAATTTTAACTGTGCTTTCTCAAACTTTAATCTTTAATTCTTTTGCAAAGACATACAGGCATTTTTTGACATCCACACTCCTGCTGCTTTTCCTTTAGCCATTGAAGTCATAAAGTGGAGGCAAAAAAACAGTGAAAAAAATCCCAAGCCCCAGACACTCAGTGACATTGAGACACAAGCTATACTACCAAGCCATATACCATATGACAAATGAAAGGTCTGGACAATACTGTACAGACAAGGTCAGACTGGGTTTATAGGGAAGAAGTAAATTACAAATGAGAGGAGAAGTCCTTAGAGTCTCTGTAACTGTGGAGGATTTTCTGTTCCCTTGTCAGAGAGTTTAGCAGAGTTTTCTGCCTTTGCCTGTCTTATCACATTATTTGAAGCTGAATTATAGTCATGCTCTGAAAATCAGCACTTAACTCCTGCAAATCTTGGCCTAATGAAAAGCATTTTCCTTTCTACTGTCCTCAGGCAACCAGGTGCCTACCACCACTTCTATGCAGCTTAGTCTCCTCCAGCAGGTACGTCACACGTGTGAATACGCAGAAACTGAATTTTGATTTATGTACTATAACTCCGTTTCGACTGTCTTTCAGCAAAAGTTACAGTGTTTTGCCCTAGAATAGAACAACATTTAAACATTACCGCTTCAAATTGGTGTTTCTTGGTTTCTCCACACTTGCTTGCCTGGCATGGCTGATGTAAAGGCTTTTCCAGTACCTCCTCCTCTGATAATATTTGGTGCTTTGTATGACTGAGAAGTAAGAAGATCACACACGAATGGATGGAAAAGGACCTTGCATATTCAAGGATTTCCAATATACCTCCTAAACTCTCAAAAAACCCTCATGAAGTATCGGTGGATTTTTTTTTTTTTTTTAATGGTATCACGGAATAATTTACACCGAAAAAACCCTTACAGTCATCAAGTCCAACTATAAACCCAACTCTGCCAAGTTCAACAATAAACCATATCCCCAAGCAACACACCCACATATCTTTTAGCTGCCTGCAGGGATGTGGCTCCACCACTGCCCAGGACAGCCTGTTCCAGGGCTTGACAACCCCTTCAGTGAAGGAATTTTTCCTATGATATAATTTAAACCTCCCTCTGGTACAACCTGAAGACATTTCCTCTCATCCTACCTCTTGTGTCTTGGGAGAAGAACTCGACACCCACCTCACAACCTTCTTCCAGGTGTTTGCATCATGAAAAAAGAGAGAAATGTATCTGGTCTTTCAGACTGCAAAGGGGTCTGGAAGGGTCAAGGGCTGCTGGTGTCAGTACTTACTTGAAAAGAGTTCTGGTTTTCTGTTTCCCATCATGGAGCCTGGTCAGGAGTTGGAACAGGCTGCTCAGGGAAGCGTTGCAATCATCATCCCTGTACGTGTTCAAAAGCCACATGGATGTGGCACCTGGGGATGTGGTTTAGTGGTGGACACAGTGGTGTTGGACTAACAGTTGGACTTGGTCACCTTGCAAATCTTTTGCAATCTTAGTGATTCCATGATTCTGTGCAGTAGGAAATCTCATACAAGTGAAAAAACTCAATGTAAAGGGAAACAAAATCACAGATGAAAATATTTATTGTCAAAAACCAGCATCCTGCACAAAATCCTATTCTATCTTTTGAGTATAAGAAAAGGTATGGGTAATGAGGGGAAAATTGAATTGGAAACTCAAAGCAGAAATATGATCCTTATATATCCTATACAAGCAGCAGTGTAGCCAGGTTGAGGTCCCTGAAAGCAAAAGGAAATTTAACAATTTAGCTGTATTCTCCACAGACAATATCTTCTCTGCAGTACAGACTTGCATAACAGCATAGGACCTTGCACAACTCACCACCAGTGTTTGAAGTTTCCTCTCAACCAATTTTGACCAAAGTCTGAGATTATAGACTTAACCATGACATAACACTAGTACCTCAAATACCTGAATACAGAGAAAGCAACTCATAGTAAAACAGAAACAACAATTTACAACAATTAAAAAAAAATAAGAAAAAAAAAAACAAGCAAGAGATCTGCCTACCTTATTTTCTGTCTTTTCACTTTGCAACTCCTGACAATGTCTTTCCAGATTAAATGAGTCAAATATTCTCCAAATGGAATATCATCCTCTGTCATGCACACGGACACAACAGAGATCTTCTGGTTAGAGACACTGCAGCAAATATAGTGGACTGATTTCATCACAGACAAATCTACTTTGTTGCCACATAAATTATTTTATGACTCCTTCTGCATACTTTCCTGTAGTCTTTGCATACTTTGTTATTATCCCAGCAGCCCAAGAACTTTCTCCATTTCTCTTTGTAGCTCAGGGACAAACAGAAAGGCAAAACATCTGATCAGAGCAAAACACATCAGATTGGATGGCCATGATGCCATGTCCACTCTGGCACACATCACAGCTTAATTCAAGCTGTGCAAATGTATATTTTGTCATGTTCTGTGATATGTGTGTAAATGTCTTACAGAGGTGGTCACACCTGTGGTGTTCTCTTATTGCCTGTGCTTCTGTACACTATCCTACTTGGCTGGTGCTGTGCTTTGTCATGTACTGTCTTGCTGAGATGATGATGTGTTTTATTAAATCAACGTTATTTGAGTTTCACAGGCCCATGGAGAGAATCTTCAACTGTTTCCTTATTTGAATTGTTTACTGTGTGTTAAATCTAGCAAAACAGACTTACTAGTTTTGCTTTGGTTGTCACCAAAACGAATGCCAAAAAGAAAAGACTAAGCTTAGGAACTTGGGTGGAAAAAAAGAAAAAGGAAAAGGAGAAAAAAAAAAAGGAAGAAGAAAGTCTTGGGAATCCAGCAGTCCAAGACTTTCTAGGTTTGATGCTGAATAACTGGGAAAATACAGAAATCAGCAGTGGAAAGAGAGCAGGGAGCTTTGAAGCAGGACTGTGTTGTGACCAGGTAACAAGCTTTTACTGCATGAATAAAAGGACATTGCCATAGGGGTTGAAAAGAACCTGGACTCATCAAATGTGCTAGTTTGACAGTTTTGAGAGCTTCCTTGTGCCAATCCTGTCAAACTGAAGCAGGAACAGAGGAATAGGCAAAGCCTGTGAGCTGCTAGTTAACACGCTCGTGTTCCGAGTCCCGCATGGCAATTTCAAATTGTCCCTCCTTAGATGTTTCACATCAGGGTTTTACTGCCTAAATTCTTTCCTTTCTGATCTCTGTGACCTATACATGTACCTCTTTCCTCTCGAGGCTAACATGATCACGGGCTGAAGCAAGTAAGAACTGTCCAGCACTGAGCAGGAAAAATTATGTCTGTAGCTACTGCAGATTGAATGTTAAAATAATATAAGACAAGATAAGATAAAGTCTGACTAGTGACCAGTCAGAAATAACTAGTGCAAAAGATGCAATGTGGAACTAGCCCACTCTTAATAATCAAAATAATTTTCCTGACTAGAAACCCTAGCAAAATGATATTTTTAAACCACCTCATCTCATTTTTTTTCCTCAGTTGAGACAGTTCCCATGACTGAGAAAAAAACAAGAGTGCAGCAAATTTAAAGAGTTTAATTGTGATTATTGCAATTATACTCACGTGGGAACCAATTGCTCTGAGTCCTCCCCTTATGGCTACTGTGCCATTTTTTTTCCATTTTTAAGTCCTGTCTTTGAAAACAAGCTCATACGGGAGTTTGAAAGATAGGAGATAAAGACGGGAAATCAAATTTAGGTGCTGGGACTATTCTTTAAGTTAAATCACCAGCTGCTGATGATCCTTGTGATTCCTGTCAAAACAACTATCTGTGGCTGCTTGCTGTGTTAGGGGCCATTCTCAGCTCCCATGGTAACAACTTGCATGTGTAACACAAGAAGAGCAGCTCCACTTTTTGTTTCAGCCTGTCAACAACTTGTCTTAACTGTTCCCACTTAATCAGCCTCTCCTCATCTGTGGGGAAAGGATATTTAGTCAGCCAGGCCAATGAAGGGATACACCATAGAAATAGTTGGTTAAAAACTAGTCTTTTTACATTCTATTGTTTAAATTATATGATAAATTAGAAGCAGAGCTTTGACAGAGCCCATGCCAGTGTGGCACTTGCATCAGTGTGACAGTAACTGTTTTGCTGCATTAATACAACTGGCGTCTCACTCTGGACTTTGGGGGATGGATGGCAATGGGGTAGCCAAGGGCTGTCTGAAAGGGTGACCCAGACATGTTGCTGGTATGCAAATATGACAGTAAGTCCATCATCTTAGTACATAAATAGTGGACAGCCCGGAGCCTGTTTGGCTCTCCTGCACAGCAACGGGCTGCATGCCAGGATATCCCCTTTAGTAGGGGACATCTCAAGGTTATCTTTCAAGTCTGAGAGACTCCTTGCAGCAACAGATCCTTGGGAAGTGATTAATAGCACGCTAAACTTTGGAATCTTAGCAAAGGGGTGCAAAGAATTGACTGTGAAGACATACATTCTTTAGACATAAACCACTGACCAAGTCTGGGACTAGGAGTGGACCCAGTTGTCCCAGACTCCTGTCAGAGAAGGAGTTTAGAACACAAAAGGATCCTTTCTGAAGTTCATGGCTCAGTGAGAGGCTCTCTCTGATAGTTCTGTGTAATCCTGTTCTCTATGCAGTAATCAAGTGTACCTTGACATTGAATCTTGTTAAATTGCTTTGCCACCAAACTTTCTTAATTCACTGCTTTATTTCAATAAAGTAGGTTGTTGCTCTTCTTCTAACAGGTGAAGTGCATCACTCCACCTGTGACAGCATTCCATGTGGGGTGTCTGACCGTGATGCTTCATGAACAACAAGAAAATGCTCTCGCTGCTGACATGACTTCCCTCTGAAGTGACTTGCATTGAAATCCATTGATGTTAAGTATTAAGTAACAGGATAGAATTATTTGGCTTGGGAAGGACAATGAAGGACCTTCCCTTATTGTCTTCTAGCTCCAAGCCCCTTGCCATGGGCAGGGACACCTTCCATTATCCCAGGTTGCCCAGAGCCCTGTCCAGCCCAGCCTTGGACACTGCCAGGAGTGGGCCAGCCACAGCTGCTCTGGGCAACCTGTGCCAGGGCCTCTCCACCCTCAGAGGGAAGAATTCTTTCTTCATCTCTAATTTAAAGCTGGCCTCTTTCAATCTAAAGCCATTTCTCCTTGTCCTATCACTCCAAGTCTTGCCAAAAGCTCCTCTCCATCTCTCTTTTAACCTCTTTGGACTGGGAAGGACTCTGAGGTCTTTCTAAATCCTTCTTTTCTCTGGTCTGAACAGCCATAGCTCTCTCAGCCTGTCTCCAGAATAAGGGTGCCCCAGTCCTCTGGGCATATCTGTGGACTCCTCTGGACTCTTTTCAACAGGTCCACATCCTTCTTATTGGGCTCCCCAGAGCTGGATGCAGTGCTGCCTGTGGGGTCTTACCAGGGACAATCCCCTCCCTTGACCTGCTGCTGACACCTTTTGGCATAGGCAGGACACAGTTGGCTTTCTGGGATGCAAATGCACACTGCCAGGTCATGTCCGGTTTTTCATCCACCGCCACCTCACAGTCCTAACACAGCAGGACACTGTTTTCCCTTCATTTAATTCCCACTCCTCTCTCAGTACTGCCCAGAGAAGTAGCTTGCAAACACCTGGATATGGCTGAGATCCAGGCCTTTTCTTTGACCTCTCATTATGTTACTGACCTATTAGGCTTCGTTTGCTTTAGCTATAACCTCACCCAGGGCTGCTCACAGAGCTGTGGTGACTTAATAGGCATTTGTGGAGTTGTCTGGCATACGTGGCTAAGAAACACTCTGAGGAACATGGGTAGGTGCATCACAACAAAGTTGTACACTTACATCTGAGTTTGAGCATTTAGCACATTTATTAAAGAGATGTTCTCCTTTTTTTTATTATTTTGTTTTGTTTTGTTTTGCTTTTTTCCCTATCACCTGTGCACTTAATGAGCGACTGAAGCCGACTTAACCAGACCTGAGTCATCTTCTGGAAGTCCTTGTCTGTCTTTACTTAATACAGTGAGAGACTAATAAAATTTATTTTTAACTTCCTGGAAAGTGGCTGAGGTTTGGTGGGATATAAACAATGGAGATGGAAAAAGTATAATTCACTTGCATTCACGCAAATCTGGAATAAGAACCATTGATTTCCAAGGAGAGGTTGGAAAACAAAGATGCTTAACAGTCTGATTGACAAAGAAATTAGAGTATTCATTATACTTGTTGCAAAATTGGGTTGAATATTTGATGAGATATGTTTCTGAGAGAAGACAGGGAAAATATTTTCAAAAATGTTTGTGTATCCTTTATTTTATGTGCGAGCTCTTCAGGGCGCTGTAATATTCCCATTAGAAACATGGGAAAAAGGAAGATCATTTAAATGGAAAATAACTAGATAATAGTTTATCCATATAATTATACTACAGTGAAATAATTACTGATAAACTCCTTACCAAGATTGTAGCTGTCATTAAAAAACAGCACTGTCAAATATCATCACTTTTTGACAAAACTATTTCCTGACAGAGGAGAAAAATGATTAAAAACTTCAATCCACAAAGTGACTTTTATTTTAACAATAAATAACATACAAGTCACATTGCAAAATGAGACCCTTAATCATTTTCTGCCATGTTATTTGTCAAAATATAGACAGGAAAAAATGATCACTCATAAATAAAAGGTAACTTTCTTTTACCATTTCCAGGGCGGGGGAGTAAATGCAGTGTTTGTTGAAGTTCTTAGAGAGGGAAAGAGAGGGAAATAAATTGCTGAAGTTTGGAAAGTAAAAAAACAACTCTAATAAAGTCAGTCTGACCAACCAGATTGAATAATCAAAAATTCATTCTTTATAAAACCTGTGGGGGAAAATAGCATTTTTATTAGCATATTAACACTGAAAGGTTTGAAAGCATCAGAGAGGGACAGTACTTTTCAAAGCCCTACTCTAATTGCTTATGATATATAATCTCAGCCTAATTTAATGTTAATTGGGTTTCCCAATATCATTGTCTAAATGACATTTTTTTGGTTTTAGCTGCTTTCAGCCACTGATGAAGTCACAGAAAAGCTTTCACACTGAACATTTGCTTCCAAAAGGCTCAAATGTATATAATACAGTATTATACAAATCAGAACCAAGAATGGGGATGTTTAATTTTTATTTTGGAAATTTATATTTAGGATTTGCTTTTTTATGACAAGTTTTAATAGTAAGGACAGGATCCTGTGCCAGGAGCATTTTCCAACTGATTTCTGTATGGTTTCATCTTGTGTCAACTGCAACATTGACCTTTTGAATCCTTTTGCATATACCCTATAATGAAAAAGTAGAAAGCAATTGACAGTAAAACAATTTTTGTTTAGTTCATGGGCAAAAGATTACAACTTGCATGCAGCAAGAAACCTGCATCAGTTAATAATGTCCAGAAATTTCCATTAAATTGTCACAATTCTACTCCAAATTTACAAGTTTAATGTCCCCATTTTTTTTCTTCTTGCTATGATCATGACTTGAAGGTTCAAAGACTTCAGCTGACAGACTTTGGCAGTGATGGTCTGAATTCACAGTTTTGGTTTTTCAGTCACACCAAACTACATTGTCTGGATCAAAAATTTAATAAAATAGACCTTTTCCTTAATAATTCTGGTTTTTCTATACCTATACTATAAAAGGAAAAACAGGCCCAAACACAATGAAAGGGAAAGAGAAAGAAAGAGAGAGAGAAAGAAAGAGGGAAAGAGAAAGAAAGAGAGAGAGAAAGAAAGAGAGAGAGAGAAAGAAAGAGAGAGAGAGAAAGAAAGAAGGAAAAAAAGAAAGACACGTCTGCTTAAGAGTTTCTTTGATTACAGAAAATTGCAAATGGACACTACCTAGAAAGAAAAAAGTGATGTATGAGGGGAGGACAGATGGTAGGAGGGAGAAAGGCAAACATGGAAATTTATAGATTCATTAATTAGGCAGCTTAGAGTACCATGTAAATATAAATATAAATATAAATGTAAATGACAATATGAATTATGTTTTTTTCCTTCTTGGAAAAAAAAATATAAATATAAATAGTACTCACTGAACACTTGTGAAGGAGTTAATTAGCTTTATGTCCACTTCAAGCTAGCAAGTCTCAGTTTATATAAAGGACCAAAATACTTGAACTTCTGGCAGAAGTATATAAATTCAGGTTCCTATGTCCTCTGGACATGTTTTTAAAGATACCAATTTTAGCCTGAAACTGCCTGAATATGAATTTTACTGTTGCTTAGAATGACAATAGGATTTCATGTACAGTCATAACAGCACTGTAGGACAGACTTGTTTAGGTTTTTTTGTGAAATAAGGTGAGAAAGGATTTAAAATCAGCACAGAAAACAACTCAGTGACAGAGCTGGCAAAGCAATGCCAGTGCACTGAAATTATATTTTCAGTTATTTAAATCCAAAGTAGCTGTTTCACAATCAATAACGGGTTGAACATGCAGGGAAATGAAGCAGAGTAAAGACAGCTATTGGAAAATCCACAGTGGTGAAGTTGGCAGGTTTTCTGTCATAGATTTCAGTAAGGCCAGAAGATGGTCATGCATCTTATATATTCCTTATATTCAGGAACATCCATCTCTGTTTATATGTTCCTTATCAGTATATGAAGAAACTTCTGAGTATAGCGTGGATGAAAGAAGAGCTTTGGTTTCCTTCAGCTGGCATGGAATTCAGGAAGACTCTTTTGCCACAGATAAACCACTTAAGGAGCAGCAGAGTCCCACAGAGTAGTTCTGGGAAAGAATAATGTGTATTAATTTTTGTGGTTAGATCTCTGTAAGGGAGACCTCTCAGTCCCAGCTTTCAGAAAGGAAGAAAAAGCAAGGAGAAAACACCTTTCTTCCATATCAGAGTTTACTGAAGATCCAAGGTGTCTCCAATTGAATTTGGTGAATCTATACATTTTGGGGGAAAAACAAACAAACAAACAAACAAACAAAAAACAAACAACTTAAAAGAGGGAGATATTATTTTTAACCCTAGATGAAGCAACAGGACTAGGATAGCTTCTTCCATTTCTGTTATGACCATATTCAGTGAATCTTGAAGACTTGAAGAGTAAATGTTTCCCCAAGGAGACTTTCACCTCGGCAGGTTAATTACACTACCCACTCTGTGCCTATGATGCTCATCTCTTTTTTAAACTACTTTCTCCCCTGGGTGGCCATCAGGTCTTTGACACTCAGATTTGGATGTGGAATCCATAAAGACTAATGAGTCATGCAGGCTGGAGCTCAAGTCTGTTATTCCTCTTGAATAGCTCTTGGGCATTTTGTTTTCATTGCAGGTGAACTTAAGCAACACACATGTTTTTATTTGCCTACCAAGGAAAATGCATCTGTTAAAGATGTGTACTTCTTTTTTAAGTGTGTCAATTTATATGCAAAACAGGTTTAGCACTTGTGCCTGTGGACAGCTGCCAGTGCCACTTTGAGCATCTCAAGTCCAGAGAGCAAGACTCCAGAGAGCAGGACCCCTTGTCCCTTCTTCATTGTCATCTTCTCTCTTTCCCCCCATCTCTCCAGAACAGATTGGGGAAAATAATGTCCACAGTTTTACTCAGCAATATTTAAAACTCTTCCCATGCAGATGGTTTTATAGAGGTCTGAATGGAAATGAGTTGAGGCATCTCAAAACAGTCATAGTCTATCATAAAGAGCAGCAAAAGATAACCAAAATTTTCCATAATGCAGCTCACTTGGCATTCTTAGTGAAAAAGGAGACAAGTCTTGTCTTAGTATTGAGAAATTTCCTCTATTAATGTGATAAAGATTGGTCCCTTTGGGTCAAGGTAGTGAAACATTAAGGAGGAAAAAGTAAAACCTACCTTCTGTCCATCTAAATTAAACTTGTCCTACAAATGATAAGAACATTTCATTCTTCTGTGTTCTCATTTTTTTTCTCCTTTCTTCTTGAACACTGAATTTATCATTTAAATGTTAAAAAGAGAAACCAGATGTTATAGTTATTAACTTTTGGAATCAACTATAATCTTCCTATTAAATCCTTCCATCCAGGTAGAGGCAATTATTTGCTTGATCTAAAGGTGCAGAAAATGTAGACACACAGGGTTTCAGAAAGTCCAGTTTAATAAGACAGGTGGGTAACTAATAATGTGGAAAATTACCTGCAGATTGAGGATATTGGGAATGACTAATGGCCAAAACTAAGCGAGTAAATTAGTTGCAAAATGATACCATTTGCAGTAGTTGTGCGAGTAGGGGACTGGATGGCACAGAGGCATGTGGCAGTGATCTGTGCTTGAATATGGCCCAAATTCAGGAAAACATGCCATCAACCTATGGCACTTTCTTTTTATTTTCTTCTTTTTATTAGATTATGTTTTAAATATTTTTTACATGTGCTCTGTGCAGTTTATGTAAGGTTTAACAGCACAGTCACAGGAGCCCATTTAGCTTTGCAAAGTTTAACATCAAAGTTGTCATCAAGGTCAAATGCATTGCAACTGAGATAGCAGTTTGCTTTACAAGCCAGAGTTCAGATAAGCAAAACATTTGGTTCATTGGGGAAGATTCTGAAGTGAAGAGAAGGGAGGATTTCAAGGAGGGTTTTTTTCCCCCTAATTTAAGATGTTCCATAAGCTTCTATTTCCAAAAGGCACTCGGATGCTGGTTTCAATGGGACCATCTATGCATCCAGAATTAGCCTCATGCTAAAGTATTTGGGGGTTTAATTAGCGACCCCAAAATACGTGATTTGACATTCTGTTCATGGGCAATGTTTTACAGACATTGCAGACCAGATTATCTTCTCCAAAATCGAAGTACTCTTAAGTGAGAGAGTGAGCAACACACTTAAGATCCCAAAGGAAAGTAATCCTAGAGTGAGAACTTAATTTGCATATCTCTCTATCTGATCTTAGATTTGTCCACCCTAAGGTAGAGATCACACATTGTTTCTGATGGGGCTATTAACACGACGAAGGGTTTAATTGTACCAGTTGTGACAGTACTTATTCTCATAAAGTGGTTTTAAGAATAGTATAGTGAACTAATAATGATTGTATTATCTTTTTCCACTTTGAGGAACTCAAATTATCTTTATCGACAACCAGGGGTACACAGAATATCCTGAAAGCTACATGAAACTGCATGCATTGAAACACGTTTCCAAATTTTTTGAGTTCCCAAAATATTTTTTTAGTACTTTTGTGAGTGGAACGAGGTTGAGTTTAAAATTTTCATTGATTTTTTTCTGTGCTATTGCAAAAAAATCCTGTTTTATAAAGATGCACTCTAAAATGCATATGCACCTTTTAGAAAAACCTACTCCCTAGAATTTGACTATAACAAGGAACACACATATACACAAGCATTAACTTACACAGATACTCATAATCCTGTGCAGACATCTATATCACAAAAGAGGAAGGTAGATGTTACCTCACGCAACAACTCTCTAGACAAAGTCATTTTATAAATAAAGTTAAGTTTAAAAATACAGCTGTTTATCCCTGTTTAGGAAACGATATTCCAATATTAACACTAGTAATAAAAACAATCATTTCAGTTATGTCACCCACCAGTTGAAGATGTGCTCCAGGTATTTCTCTCCTCCTACTGCCAAAAACCACTTCCTCCCCTCGATTTACCCCCTGTGCTCTTTATGTGGATTCTCCCTAAGGAGCCACTATAGGTTAGAAGAGATCCACTCTTTAAACTGGTTAATATTTAAACACAGCTCACATTATTTCTCCAGGGCCTAAACTGTATTCTGTGAAGCCTTGCTGTTAGATTTGAGACACTGAGTTAATTTCTCAGGAGCTCGCGTTTTAAGGGCCACATACAATAGCACTAAAATACAGTTCTCAGGGGCTGAACTTCTCCTATCTGTGTTTGGGTGGTGGTTGTCTCTGTGTTCTTACCTCTCTCTGTAATCCTCTGCATTTCTTTTTATCACAAAATGTCACTGAGACTGACTCCTTCCTCCTTGTAAGACTATTTTGCTAGAGAATATTTGTGTTTTCATATATATAAAGATGCTGGAAGAAAAGTGGACAATTTGATATCATAATCAGTGATAAGGGAAGCAAAATCCTACTGTTTTCAGCTTTTCAGGACCTCAAAAGTTGATTTAAGTGTTTTGAATAAGTGGAATTTATTAAAAAAGAAAAAGAAAATAGAAAGGGGAAAAAAAAAAGGAAAAAAAAAGGAAAAAAACCCAACAACAACAACCACAAAATGAACCAAACGTACAGAGTCCAAGATCAAAGTTTTAAAAGCTCACAAAGCTCACAGAGAGATTTATTAATTACATTGAGGTCTGACCTTCTGGTGAATAACACCTATAAAACACAGAAACATAACTCTACTGTACCTATAAAAATATGGCCTTCATGTTTAGAACCTGTAAATATACTGGGTTCACAAATTATTGGCACAAAATTAGTCAGATTTCCAAGGGAAGGATTTCCACTGAAGTAAATTGCAATTGATCTACAGAGGGACAGAGCAATAATTTACACTGGCATAGTCTAATAAGTTGTATGTGGCAACACAGGTCACATCTGTGTGGCCTACTCATTTTCCTTGAACAAGTTGGGGAAAAAAATAAAAATAAAGAAAGAAAGAAAAAGGTATTTTAGCTGTTAATACAACTGGACCAGCCAGCCTACCTTTCACTACCCAATGCAGATAAGATGACCAAGACTGCTAAAACAGGGAAGAAATTGATGTGTGGTCAGAGGTACTTAAGCATTTGGGATTCACAGCAGTCAAAAATGGGGCTAGCAGTCTAGAGAGCTGCCTGGCAGTTGCCAAAAATCTTGCTATAATTTCTGAGGAGATTTGTAAATACTGTGGTTTTGGTTGTCTTGGTAGTAGGGATTTCCATCCTGCACGTTTGGATGCAAACCCTGACCATGAAACCAGGCAGGAAATTTTTATCTGCAGCCAGTGAAATAATCATGATCCAGGTTCCATCTGAGCATTCTTGAGGCCAAAGTTACCCTGCTCTGGATGGGCTTCACTCTTTAGGTCAGTGCCACAGCTACGGGGTGGAGACAAAATAGAAATGGCCCTTCTAGACGTCAAGGACATAAAACAAGGACTGAGGCATTTGTGTTATGTACATTTTATGAAAGTCATTGCTTCCATCCCCTCACCTCCCATAACCTATCTTGACATCAGCAAAAGTATTAGTTTTGCTCTTCAGTGTCATGCCTCTTGGTTACCTCTAATTGAAATGGAGGTGTTCTAAGCAGCAAAATCAGTTACAAATCTATTCAAGTGCCCCTTTTGTATAATTTATCATGGGATTCAGAGCTTCTGAGCTTGGATCATTTAGTTCTCAGGAGTCTTTAATACCTGATCACGATTTCTGGTGGGACAGTATACTTGGCATAGTTGGAAGAATATGAAGATAACTGAAAATTTATTTACTGTATCAAATGCTGATGTTGCCAGAAGAGTGGTTTGAGATGAGGATTACCTTTCACAGCAAATTAATTGCAAGGAACCACTTAATTTGAAGGAACCATAGACAAGAAAGAAAGAAGGAAGGGAAAAAAGTAAGACCCTGTAGGTATTAAATAAAAAGAAGCCTGAGCTTTCCTGTTTAAATGACTTCTTTCATCATGAACAAGGAAAAAGATGCTTTAATAAGAAATCAAGTTAATATAACTTTAATAAAGTTATTAAAGGCTTTTGATTGGGATAGAGAATGATACAGGGAAATTTACCTTCACGAGAGTTTACCCTCCTGCTCAGGCAATCACCCTTTATCCATGGAAATGGCACATAGCTGCAGATCAGTCATCCTCACCCTGTGGTCAGTGTGGGTACTCATTAAAGCCAGTAGAAATAGTCATGGTGGAATTTTGTCTTTGTTAGCCAGATTTCTCTGTGAAGTGTGGATGTTTCCAACTTTTGTGCCATTATTCCACAATGTTTTTTTCAGTTATTAGTATCAGAGACAGTTTTTTTCCTGGGGACTGGAAACTCCAAAGTGAATTAAAAAGTCTGTTTCTCTCTTAGTCTCTGTGTAAAGAAGCTTGACATAATATGTCTTTGGTCATGAATTCTCTGTGTAGATTTGATCAGGTCACCTTGCTGACCACGTGGTGATTTCTGTAGGCTTTGTGCATATCTGCATATCTTAAAGGATCTGGGCCTTTAGGCTTTACTAACTCATAGAAATTAGGGCATTAATTCCTTCTGCTGCCATCAAGGGCACAGCAGTATGTTTAAAAATATATAGTACATTTCAGATAAGCATATATCACTGTGATGAAAGAAGCCCCAGATCCGCAAATGAGAGTACCAAGTATAACGTTTGTTTGGTTGTTTTTCTTCTTCTCACAGCACTGCCTGTGAGTAGCAAAGTAATGGCTATGCCACTGTTTAACAGAGCACAGAATAATTCAATAAACCGAAGAAATATTGGTGTTCATCTGCATAAAAAATATGAGAGTTGCTCTCACTTTTTGGACTGGACATCTCACATGCCTGGAAGAAATGTTGATTCCTCATGCATTTGAAACTGTAGCAGTAAGTCTATGCTTCTGCTGAACTCTCATGTTCAGAAAAAACTCCAGTTTGAACATTCCATCCAGATTATTCCACTCAAAGGTCCAAGCATGTCTTTCACACTGAAGCCCTCAAGGAAAATAAACAAGCAGACAAAAAATTGAGAAAAGTTTTCTGTTGCAATTGGAATCATAGAATGGTTTGGGTTGGAAGAGACCTTCAAAGACACTCTTAGTCCAACCCCACTGCCATGGATAGAGGCATCTTTCACTAGATCAGGTTATTCAAAGCCCCACTCACCCTGACCACGAAGCTGTAAAATGACAAGCCATCCATGACTTCCATGGTTAACCTGTTCCAGTGCTTTGCTACCATCATCATCTTCCTCGCACTCAATTTAAATCTACCCTCTTCCTTTCAGTTTAAAATAATCTCCCATAGGTCTGCCACTAGATCAATAGACAAAAAATCACTCTCTAACTTTCTTGTAAGTCCCGTGCAGGCACTGGAAGGGGCTGTAAGGTCTCCCCAGAGACTTCTCCACACTGAACAGCACCAACTCCCCCAGAATGTCTCCAGAGCAGAGGTGCTCCAGCCATCTCAGCATCTTCGTGGCATCATGTGTGTGTATCCTCTGGACTCATTCCAACAGGTCCACATCTTTCTTGTGCTGGAGACCCCAAAGCTGTACCCAGCACCCCAGCTGGGTCTCACAAGAGTGCAAGAGAGAGGGATAATGGCCTGCCTTTGCCACAGCATGACTGAGTTTGTGGGCTGCAATTGGACAGCATCAGCTCATGCCCATTTTCATTACCTCATCTAAAACCATCCATTTTGGTCTGGTTTATTTGGCAATATGCTCCTTGTATACTGTGGAGAACAGAACAAAGGTCCATTATGGCTCCTTGGAGGCACAGACCCTAAATTGGAAAAACCTCTTGATCACAGCGACTGAGCAGAGCCTCTCCCAGGATGCTTTGTTGTGTATGCAAATATACCCCCATTCTACCTTCCTGGTTGGCCCATTGGCCTCTCCGCCCCTTTTCCCTTATAAGTGTATTCCCTAGAATGTTCTCCCTTTCACTGCTTACCCATTGGCCCCATATTGCCACAGAGTCCCGCCCCCTTTATGCTATTGGCTGCCGCCCCTTGTCCCGCCTCTGTACTGCCTGAGACCTCAGCCCATTGGCTCCGATTCTCTGCTTCCTCCCCCCTGCCCCGCCCTGTTCCCCCATATTTAAATCTGGACCCTCTGCTGTTCTTCTATCTCTTCTTTGTCGCTGGACCCCTCTGAGTGTGGCTGGAATGAAACTTCTCCTCCTCGGAGGTCCGTACAAAAACCCTTCCCACTTCTTTGTGGTCGGAGATTCTACAGGAGCTGCCAGAAGTGTGTGGCGCAGTGGTTGTGTGTGTGTGTGTGTGTGTGTGTGTGTGTTGCAGTGACTCTGTGTGTGTGTGTGTGTGTGTGTGTTGC
>VWZV01011282.1:0-52274 GCA_013397155.1 Irena cyanogastra | reverse complement strand
GCAAGTTGAAAGTAATTTGCAATTAGCAAACCAACACTTCAAAATAAAATCCTTGCCATTCTTCTTTAGAACTAAGTTACCATTAAACAAGAACAACTCCTGTGGTATTATTTGCCTGTCATTTCCTGGTAAATCAGTGTCATTAGCATTGATTTTTTAGAGGAGAGATTAAAAGAGGTTTAGTTAGGAGAGTAAGGCAGGAGTATATATTATCCAAGCCAGTGTAGCTCTGGGTCTCAAAGATGACATTTCCTTCTCTGCTTCATTAACTTGCATAGCTTGTTGAGCTTTAGCTGTTTCTAATTAATTCTTTTACTGGCTTTTTTGAATGTGTATAATCTCTGGCAAACCATATAAAATGAAGAAATCTCTCTAAGGTTTTACCCTTTTAATTATTATTTTTATTGCTTAAATGAAGCTCTGGAATTGCAAATGTTGACATTTTATTTGATTCTAGTCATTATAGTTTTCAAGGAGTAAAAAGGGGGAAAAGGCTAAGGAAAGAAGGGGGCAGTGCAGATAAAATAATAAATAAATAAATAAATAAAATCACTAACTGAGCGGGATGCTCAGCAAATGCTGTGGAAAATGGAAAATAAACAGGTTTGTCAAAAGTGACCTCCATGATGGTTTTGCCCTTTTAAATACTAACAAAGAAAGAAGAATCATTAGAGAGAATTCCTCCCTGTCTTGTACACAGGCTGACAAGTAAATGAATGGAGTTCTGTGCCCCTGCTTGTTATTTTGTTTTATTTGGGTAGAGTTTTGCTAGCTGGTATGGTGAGCACACACATACACATGTATGCATTTTCACACAGTCATTCACGTTCTTCTTTAAAATAATGAGCAATGAAAACACATGGTAGAACTTGTCTGGCTTTTTGGGTGGAACCCCCCCCCCCTAAAAAAAACCCAAAACAGNCAGACCCCCCCCCCCCAAAAAAAAACCAAAAAAAAAAAAAAAAACCCCAAAAAAAAAAAAAAAAAAAAAAAAAAAAAAAAAAAAAAAAAAAAAAGACAAAAAAAAGACAAAAAAACCCAACCAAAATCAAAAAATCACTCAACAACAACAACAAAAACAAACAAACAGAAACAAACAAATGAAAAAACATTAAAAAAAGGGCAAAGCATACCTGTTAGAATGATACTGCATTTTTTTTAAGCATTTTTCAGAAGAGTTGTCATGGACACATGCTTGGCTAATGCACTGCTCTGTCAACGAGTTGAGTTGTTTGTCAGGTTGTTGTCCTGACTTATAAGATGGTACTCTCAGAAAAGATATTCATCCCTCTTGTACAAAGAAAGTAATGCAGAGTATGCTGAACAATGATAACCCAGAGGGTGAATTTGGAAAGTGTCAGCTGCCTGGGCTACCCCTTATCCCATAGCTTAAGCCCTGTGGGCTGCTTTCCCTGGCCCCTTTATTGTTAATGAAAAAAATAAAATTAAAAATTACAGCCTTCTCTAACAGAAATTTTTAAAGCAGTTCTATCACTGTCTCAGACTTCCTCATTACTGCTACACTGATGATCATGAAATCATGCTAAAATCTCCCAGTGAGACTTGTCTACCAGGAGGGTGGGAAAAAGTAGGAGGCTGGTGAGTGGGTAGGTCTGTTGGCAACCAACAGGGAAACTAAAGGGGCTCAACAAAAGTTTTCTTATCCTGTGACCTCATCAGACAACTCTTCTGCATTTATTTCCCTTTCACAGTCATCTAAAGATCAGTGAGGATCTTTTGCAAGCAATCTAGTCAGTGGGAACTGACTGGAGGTAAAAGGGCTTTGGTCACAAAGACATTAGTGGTTAGTATGGTGCAAACATGGTATGGCTGTCTACTACATATAGGAGAAATTATATTTTTCAATGAAATTTGCTCCTGAAAGCAACCAGAAGTGGACAGCTTTCCACTGGAAGAGTACTTTTAATTTGAAATTTTGTACAACTATTGCAATTAAGTAAAACTGATTTTATTGTTAATATGTTGAGCATTATTGTTTAACTATAGCTGGAATAGAATCCGAAAGCCATAAATATTTGTAAAAATATCCATTTTAATACAAATTTTGAGACCAAGACTTCTGGCACACTTAACCAATCAGTGAAGGGTATAAATAAAACATTACTTTGACCTCTCTGAAGTGATGAATGTGGAGTCAAATGGAAGCTTTGGTAAAGCATTGCATGTAATTGTGTCTAAACGTAGCTAAATTATCTTTCTATTGTGAGGATAAGCAGCACAATAAAAGTAATTTTATTTATTAAAATAAATTGCATCTGAGGAAATCGTAGATAGCTAATGCACTCTTCAAAATAGAAATGCCTCCACTACCTATTGCTTTATTAGCATTTCAAAAGCTATTAAGAATCTGAACCTTGAATCAGAGCACCACTGAGCACTGTGCTTTAGGCAAACACAGCTCTAAAGAAATCTTCTTAGAAGAGAGTTATTTTCTCAGCTTTAATAATAATAAACACCTTTAGTGGTATCACCTGAGTTAAATTTATCTAACCTATAGTGATAGTTTAGCTATCATCAAGGCTCTCTTTACCTCCTGCAATGCAATCCATCCCGGTTTTATCCAGGGCTTATGCTAGGATGTGTGACCTATCCCATGGGACTGGTTTTTTTCCCATGGGACAGAAAGGGACGGTGAAAAGAGGACAGCAGAGGAGGTCACTGTGAACAGCAGTGAAGCTGGAGCTTGTCTGCAGTTGAACAAGTGACCACGTCTCTGAGGCAGCAGCTGTGGGGGTCAGGCTGCAGGAATCTGCTGGGCTGAACAGTGAACTGTGTGGAGCAGGTGACAGGAACACAACAGGAGTGGTCACTACCCCAGAGCTGAACCACCAAAGGGGAACCAAAACTTGGAAGATGAGAGAGGAGGCATGAGGCCATGTGTGAGAGAAATCCTTCAATGGGTGAGCATGGGTGGGCTCCCCTGAGCTGCTGCAGCTGTACACAGCATGGACTCTATCTCCAAGGGCCCCTACATTGCTGCTAAACCTAAATTAAATATTTTTATATTTTTAGCAACACATACCTAAACATCTTTCAGATTTTGTGTTAATTGCACTAGACACAATGTCTAGTGCAATGGCACACACTCATTGTTTTCTTGGAACCCAAGCAGAACAGGTGCTTATGCTAGAAACTATAAAATATGTATCAATTTTTTTTTCCCAACAGGATTTTAGGTGGTCCCAGTAGCTGTGGTCCTTTTGAATATTGAGGCTTTTTTTTTTTTTTTAATTAAATCCTAAATTATTTAGGAAATTTAAATTTTACTCCAGCTCACCAGTCTGGGGAAATAAGGTAAGGTAGGTCCTGCATCTGGAATGGGGCAATGTCAATCACAAATACAGCCTGGAGGGAGAGGAACTGAGAGCAGTTCTGGGGTCCCCAACATAAGAAAGATGAGGACCTCTTGGAGTAGGTCCAGGGAAGGGCTATGAAGATGATCAGGGGCTGGATCATCTCCAATTGCAGACTGAGAAAGATTGGGTGGCTCAGTCTGGAGAAGTCTCCAGAGGGAATTTATAGAAACCTTGCCTTGCAGTACCTAAAGGTCTACAGAGAGCTGGACAGGGACTTTTGACAAGAACAGAGCTGCAGGGAATGACTTCAAACTGAAAGAGGGCTGCTTTAGATTACATTTTAAGAAGAAATTCTGTACTATGAGGGTGATGAGTCCACAACAGGTTGCCCAGAGCAGCTCTTCTGATGGTGCTTCCATCCCTGGACGTGTTCAAGGCCAAACTGGTTGGAGCTCTGAACAACTTGGTCCAGTGCAAGATGGTCCTGCCCATGGTGGAAATGGAACTGGGTAATCTTTAAGGTTTCATCCAACCCAAACCATTCTATGGTTCCATGAAATTAAAGCATTTCTCTTTCCTTTGAGGTACCACCATAGTGCAGGATGATTTGATGCTCTGACAGGATTAAATTGGAAAGTCCTGAGGGAGTTAAGCATTTTTTAAATGGTTCATTTCCATCTGTTCTCAAGCCACCTTGGCTGAAACCAGGACTGTGTGGCCCAGTGACACGTGTGTACACCGTGATGCAAAGGCAAAAGTACAATACCACACATGCAGAAGTGAGCAAGGACACCTGCTTATATGGGTTTTTTTACAGCAAATTTGCGCAGATTAATAAAATTATGGGAAGATCTCAATCATGCAACTATAATATCACACTGAGTCAAACTGAAATTCTGTTTGTACCATATCTTGTTTCTTAGTTTGGTCAGATTCAATACCTTAAAACTTATGAAAAAAATATATAAAATCACAGATATGAAGAATTTTTTTCATCAGAGCTGTCCATCCAGCAAAAGAATGTGGAAATGTCCTGTGCCAGAGAAAACATATGATCATCAGGTTCAACAGCCAAGTGGAAAACTGATACCTGATAATATAGTAGTCAGTAATTTGATTTGGTTTAGAAAATATATGGGTCAAATTCTACTTCAATGTAGAGCATTATGAATCTGGAGTAACTTCATATTCTGGTTTGTAAAAGCCACAGAGGTTTTTGGCTGTATGAGAAAGGTAAATAGGAGAACAATTTGCCACTAAACTAATAAAATGACCTCAACAAAACATGTGAAGTGACTTTTTCAGAAGTGACTTTTTAAACTTTCTCCTACAATTTTCTTAAAGTGGATTGAGCTAAAATTCCTTCCTAGCTCTTGCTTCTATTGCAGTATTGTATTTTTTCCCCTCATTATTTGCCTGGTTTTACACAATTGAGCCGTAATGTGTGCAGTTGACCTTTCTTCATTTAAATGTTAATAGAGATCTTAGGAAAGGTGCTGCCATGCAAAAGGCAGACTAATTGTAATGGACTTACGACATTTTGTTTGTTGAGCTGGTTAAACAAAGAAAGGGTTAATTAAAGCTTACACAAAATGTCTATAGCCCGGGAGAAAAGGTCTGTGTGCTACACATTAGGCCACCAGCAAAAGCCCTCTGTTCCAGAGGTAAGCATCCACTACGTATTTCCAACCATAAAAAAGACATCTCCTCTCTCTCTATTCATTTTGACTGAAAAGACTTGAGGATCTGTTGCAAGAACCTCTCTTTTGGGGCAGTAATTTAGCCTTATTGTGTGTCCATGGGCCCTTAAGTACCAAAAAACATTTTATCAAGTAAAGTTGTAGCTAGTTAATGTCAGAGAAGGAAGAGATTCACACAAGTTTTAAGCAGCAAAAAAGCTTTCTTTTCAATTTATTTTCACTCTGTGGGTTTCCTTTTGTACTGGGAGCACACCCAAGGTTTGAGGGGCTGTGGAAGAGGGCAAGGACTACCCTGTGCTGGGCACAGACTTTTCCAGCTAGCTCCACAGTGAACCCCCTGCAGACCACCAGCAAGTTTGTCATCCCTCTGAGAAAGGACATTTGGGAAAACACATGGAATGCGGCACAGACAGAGTTAGGAAGGGGAAAAGTGTGAGAAACAGCAGTGAGAACACCAAGATCAGAGGAGGAGGTGTTCCATGATGGAGCAGATGTGCCCTGCAGCTCTTGGGAGGCACACTGGAAAACCCTAAGGAGGAAAGACCAATAGAGGAGAACTGCTGTGCACTAACACTAACCACCCCCCTGCTCCAATTGTGCCCTTTATGAAGGGACAAAATGTTACCTGCTGTGATGGCAGGGTGGGACGAGAGGAATCTAGTGTGAGAAAGTGAAGCTGAGTCTGGGAGAGGGGGCAGAAGAGTGTTTCTAGAAGTTTTTTAATGGTCATTGGTTTTTTTGTATTTTTTAAACTGTATTTTGTTTCCCAACACCTAAATCAATAAGTAAGGATTTATATTAATTGGCAAGAAAAAATGATGTTAACTCCCTGAATTTGAGTCTGTTTTGCCTCTGGCAGCAGGTGGTAAGTGATCTCCTTGCCTTTGGGCTGCCAGGCTAAGCCACCCCACAACACCTTTACAAACTATGGAGAGAAGTGGGCAACTCCAGAGTGCAAGTAAACTGATAATAGAGAAGATTTTTAGAGTAGATGTGTCAGCCTTTCCAAGAAATTTAGGGCTGGAAGGGTTTCTAAGTAAGGCTGGACAATCTATCCACAAATTTCATCAGCTATTCTGTGTCAGTCCATAGTTTTCTGGCAAAAACAGGAAACACTTTTCTGGCTTTTTTTTGATTGGGAAATGCAATCAAAAAGTACATTGTGCCCACTGTTTTTCTATTTTCTCTGGTCCCTGTCATCTTGTACAGCTGAGTAATCAAACAGCTCTCCTTTGCCAAAGTCCAGGTCTTGCTACATTGCTACATTATTCACATCTTTATTTGAGCTTCAAAATCTTTTATTGCACTCTGATGAAAAATGGTGACAGCTTCTACATTAAGGAAAACAAAAATGGGAAAAGGTAGGATTTCAGAAGAATCTTTGTTGGGGTCTATCTTCCACCAAAATTTGCACCTTTCTGTTGATATGTTCAGTGTATATGTATATGTAAGTGTAACTAGGCAATTTATCTAACTTCTGATAGCAACAAACTGATGAATTTCAGGAAGATTAGTTTAATCTTCATGAATAATTAATTTTTCTGCAAAATGCAGACTTCCACTGGCATAGTCTGATATATCCAACCTGAACCCCAGCAAACGGATTTTTGGAAATCATTTCCCTCTAGTCACAAATGATAGTATGGCACTTTGGGGTGACCTAGGACAGAAGAACAGCTGTAGTTATGCTTGAAGCACAGTCTGGTGGTGCTTGGGAAACCTCACCTGGTGCTAGAAGTCCCTGGGGGTCTGATAAAAGGTTTTTCTCAGGCTATAAATTCAATTTTTAAATTACATCTGAAAAGAAAGCATGGAGAATCACAACACTGACTTGGTATTTCAGGGACTTGAGGTGTGAACATAGAAAATTTCATGACCTGATGTTTTGGAAGCCACTGGTTGAGTCACATACACTGTGAGGCTCAAGCAGCTCAGGTCATTTGCGATTCACAGTGCCTGTAGTTTAAAATTAGCGTGGGTTTTGGAGAGACTTTAATATTTATAATATGACCCAATATTGAAATGTTCTTTAGAAAGATAGAGATTTAAGGGGAAATACTGTGAAGTGATATCAGGAGAATTTGCAAAGTAGCTTTAATAGACTAATTCCAAGTGCATTAGCTGCATTTCTGATCAGAAAATGTGAAATGTTTCTAGCTTACCTTGAGATTATAGGCTAGTTATTCTATTTCTGTAATTACTAACAGTGATTCAGCATATATTTCAAATACCTGCAGTCTTGGATAAATGTACTGCTCCATGCTTTTAAAACCCTATAGAAAAAAGGCAAAAAAAAAGCTTCAGGGAGAAAAGTGAGGGTTTGTGGTTGGGCTTTTTTTTCAGTTTCAGGTGGGTGTTTAAAGAAAGATGGATACTTTTAAACCATGTAGGATGAAATATTAATGGTTCCATTAATGTGCTAACTAAATCCTTCCACCAAACCCTGTTTCCAATACTTTGTCTGGAGTCTGGGTCTTCCAAAAAGGGGTCACATTGGGCAGAGAGACAGCTGGGGGTTGTGGCACATGGTCCTGGCTCCTGAGAAGGGGACTGAGATTGTCACATTAACTTTCACCTAGATTCTATTAAATTGATAACAATCACAATATAATTTTTTTAAAAAAAATTGCAATCCAGACTAGTTTTCAAGAAGTTAGGACAGGAAACCTCTCTAGGTGGGAAAAACCTTCATCAGAAGTCCCTTGTGCTACCCAGGTGTCCACAAACACAGTCTTGGGTTGTAAATGGGCAGAGAATTTGGGTGAAATATGTCACTCAAATGCCTGCTTAGCACAGGTTTGCCCACAGAGCAAATGCTCAGAATTTAAAAGCAGTTGAAAGCCAAGTGGCCTTTATGATTATTTGGTGAACAATCATATTTTGATGAAGCAAATTTAAGAGGTATTGAGTTATGAGACACAAGCGGAGCAACGACTTCATGGTTCACTGAAGTCTTACACTTTCTTAGGGAGCTTTGTTCTTGATTAGGTAATCTATTGGTTGTGCTTTACCTCAGATGGAAACAGGCTTATGATGTGAGCTTCAAGTCAGAATAAATCTTCTTTGGACTGCTACAGAAGCAGAAGATTCATTAGGACTCTGGCATGTTCCTAATATGATGTGTTTGACTCTAACACCTTAGCCTTCATTTAGCTGGTATTCGAGTCCTTGTGGGCTGCTGGGGTCAGAAAAACACTTGATAAAATTTGCTTATTCCCATCTTATATCCATTTTTCTTCATGAATAGATGATCTGTGCTTTTCTGCAGCTACTTTCATCTGAGGATCTCCCAGTTCTATGCCTTCTGCAATTGAGAGCAGCTTTTTGGGAAACAAACGTGGCTGCCTCCCTTGTTCAGTAAATAAAATGTACTCAGTACGATCAGATACTTGCCTTTCAAGAAAAACTGGGTCATAAAAGGTCAAACTAGATGATTACAGCAGCCTTAAACAAACTATGCCTCTTGCAGCCCAGTTTTTATTGTGAGAGATAAGAAGACTCTGAGAGATGCAAATAAAAAATAAATTGCTGTTCATTTTAAACCAACAACTGATCTAAGTTCAGTGAAGTTACACTGAAATGTTATCACTTCAGAAGTCAGAACAACAGCCACTTGAAGTGATGCAGTCTTAACTTGCAGTGATACTTAAGGGACTAGAAGCTTCTGTTAACTTTAGTTGTATTTTCTTTTTTTTCTTTATGTTAATTTTTAACATGGAAATGTAAGCTTTTTGTATTTAGAAGTCCTGTGAAATCAAAGAAAACATGCTGATTTCCTTTTCTTGGAATGAATCCTTATGCCTTTATCTAAGAAGGCAGATTTTGTTCAACTGACATGAAAAACAAAGACAGGTTTCAGAATGTCACTGGGTTACCTTTGATCCTCCATTCTCCAAAATGTCAGGCACTTCTTGTTCTTCTTTAGGGTCACAAGAGAACTTTTGAGGCAATTTAGAGGCATTTAGGCCATGCATTTGTGTGCTGTATGAAATGTCTGCAGCAGTTATTTACCCACCAGGAACTTCCTTGACTGTTCTTCAGGAATCATGTTCTTTATGATCTATGACCACAGAGATTAAAGTATCCAAAGACCTGATGGCCTGTAACAGGCACTTTTGTAATGGCTTGCTCCCCAGGCTTTTTTTTTTTCATTTTTTTCTCCCCCCAGGAAGAACCTTGAGTAAATCAGACAATTTTAATTGACTGGCATTTTCCTACTAATTGTGTGGAATTACACATACATTTTACATGGAAATAGATTTTCTGCTGATGATAACCGTCAGTCATCACTGCAAGAAAATGCATTTAAATTTAGAAAGTGAAACTTACCTTTGCAAACTTTTAATTCCCAAGACAATTCTGCAACTATGTCTGTTTACACCAGAGGAGTACCTGGTGCACCAGTTCTGCTTTCTGAACAAAAGAAGACTGGTGATTTTATTTCACAGTTTCCTTCCTTGAGATCCCAAGGATATTAATATGTATGGATATTTAAAGGCAATTAGTTGTTTGCACTAACCACAGGGAATTGCTATCACTGTCCATTTTTGCTTGGTAGGCTGTTATTTTGATCACACAAACAAGCAGAGCTGAGAGAAAGTACAACAAAGGGATAAGAAGTGACAGTGAGGTTTTCATTTTAATTGAAAGCCAAGCAGGACTCCAAATGGTCTGCAAATGCAGACTCTGAATGAATGAAAAGGTAAATGAACAAACAAAAAGATGAAAAAAATCCCTTTTGATAGAGAAAAATATTTTTTCCAGGGCTGTCCGAAGTTTTTAACTTTGGATATAGAAAATAAGGCTATGACGGGCAACCTCTCTGACATATGAGAACATTTGTGAACATGTGACACCATTTCTTCTCCCATTCTCCAGAATATGGATTCAATATTTGGAACACTGAACTGTTGTATGTAACAAACTTTAGTTCTAGAGTTCTGGGGAAATCTTATATGTATTAAGTACACTAAAAGAGAAAGACAATAAAAAGACACTCAAATCTAGTCAGTAAATGAAACTCACATTTGAGAAACAGACAATATATAGACAAACAGGAGAACAGTTTGCTCTTAGAGGGCTGTGGGGATGACTTTCAGTGGATCTTAGAGAAGTTCAGCACCAAGCCTTGAGTTTCCCAGGAGAAAACAGTTTACCTTCCTAGAGAACAATTCTATGAAGAATTTCATGTTCTCAGGGAAGGATTGATAGAAGTTTTGTAAACATCTCACATTCTCAAAATAACAGGTGCTGTTTTTCACTTTAGTTTGTTCTATCCTTGTGTGTGCTCTCAAAACCTGCTCTCTATCTCATCCAATGGTGGTAGAGAGGCGTTGTGTCATTTAACCAAACAAATAACTGTTAGCAAAAGACCCTCTAAAAGGGAATGGATTGTTACAATAAAAAAACCTTCTGATTCTTTGAAATCTCAGAGTCTTTCTCTTCATCCTCTGGGGAAGAACAACAGAGGGTTTCATCCTATGGCTGAGGGAGGTTTTGGTACTTCAATAATTCTCTTCTTCTCCCAGTCTTTGGCTTTGTGATCATTTACTGTGGTCTCCTGCCGGGATGTTGGGCTGCACTGGCTAATTCAACAATCCCAAGAAGCATTCTTGGACATGGGAACTCAGCCATAGTGAGAAACTGTTACAGCAGTCTATACAAAGAATGGAAGAAACCTTTCAACACTCTCCCAATGAATTCTTCACCACAGCACCAGCCAAGGACCACTTGCAAAAGCATTTCAGAAACAGATGCCTCATTTTTGAAGAGGAAGAGTTTTTCAGTATGGCTGTCCATATGGCACCCTGTGGCAGTCTTACTGTCAGGTCCATTTCCAGGCATGTATGTCTTTCATGCACAAAGTGCAAGGCCATTAAATGTAAGGTAAAGAGCTGCATACATTAACAGTGATGCAGTCCTGACCAGGATGATCTAACTTTGAATCCGAGGAAGAATTAAGGATTGGAGCTTTCTTGGAATCTAAATTATCCTATGTTTACTTTACTGGAAGAGATACGGCCACAGACACCTCCATGCTGGGCAGGCCCCCTGTGTACTTTATTCCAGCTTTCCAGGAAAACAAGATGAGGTTATCATGTTCTTCCTGATAACATTTCTTCTATTCCTTTACTAGAGTACAAACAGATCTGTACTTGCTTGAAAAAGAAGAGACAGGATGAGGCTGAGATTTCCACATCCATACTGGTTATTTTTCTTTACTCCTCCAGAATTTTTTTTTAACCAGAAAAACATTGGTTTTCTTTGGTTTTTTTTTAGTTTTTTTTCTCCTTTTTTGACCAGACAAGATTTCTGTGTGAAAGACAGATGCAGCCAAGCAGGTGATTCTTATAAGAAATTAATTCTGTTGAAACAATTTAATACAGATATACCTAGAACAAATTTAGGAATTTGGTACATCGTGTTTACATTTTGACCATGTAACATTTGCATTGTTGTTTTCTGTTCCTTTCCATAATTACATTTTTAATGTCTTTTTCCTAAGTAATCTGCCTTGTCTGAAGAAACTTATTGCCAAATGAAGAAAGCAGAAAATACCTTTGTGCTCCTGTGATGTTTGGTAAGGGAAGAAGTCTCTCACTCTGGTCTGTCTTATCACAAGGATTCCCAAGAGGTACAGAAATGGAAAACAATTCTCATGTTTTATTTTTCCATTAGCAGTCTCCAAATACACGCTTGAGACTGTAGAGCTGAAACTGCAATTGTGTATGTAAAAATACTCAAAGAATTAGTAGCATTGATTGCAGAGGGCAATAAAGCTCTCAGATCAGTATTTTAACACGTAGACTAGCAATTTTATTCAAATCATGGCAATTAATTTATAGCCTAGTTAAAAAAAATGACAATATCTGTGAATCATACGGTTGTTTTGGTGGACACTTCACTCTTCCAAGGAAAATAATGCCTTTGCATGTATTGTATTGCAGTTCAGGGAAATTCCTGCAACTTTTTAGAGAACCTTACAACTTTGGATGACAAAGAACACTACAAAAAAACAGCAATGTTTTTTCATCAACGTATCCACAACTATGACTCTTTAAAATGTAATGTGAAGATATTTTTATTTATGGAATCATGGAATACTTAAGGTTAGATGTGACTTCTGGAGGTCATATTGTTTCACATTTTTTTCCCTCAGTTGTTCCACTGCACTGTTTGCTTCTTCTTTTTTTTCTGTATCCTCATTTTTCAAATGGTCCTTTATCTCTCTCCTTCTTCCACCAATATTTCTTTTCTCCTGTCTGCCTTGATTTCCTGTGTAATTCTTCTACATCTTTTTCCTTCCTCAGAGGTTTGGGGTTTTTTTAATATATTTTCTGCTGTCTTTCACTCCTTTATTCTATACTGCTTCTCTGACAGTTTTGTCCCCTAATTGTTTCCTCTTCAAATAGTTTAAAGGGTCTGTAAGGCAACAAGTAATTTTAATAATTGTGGCTCTCATAGAGGTTGGTAAAAGACAAATATTTTAACCTAAATCTGCATATCCACTTCACAGTCCCTCTTCCCTTTCATTTGCTGTGATCACAGTCACTGTATTCTTTTTTCTGTTCCACAGAAGATGTGAAGGAAGTTCAGGATTAATTAGATTATATAGCTAAAATCTCTATAAGACAACAAGACCTATTTGAATGATGCCTCCCAACTGTCTACTGGTAGATTTATTAAGGGCTGCTATATACACAAATAGTGTCTATTATGGGCTGTTTGCCTAGAGATTTTCTGGATGCCCCAGCCTTGGCTGTGTCCAAGCACAGCCTGAACAGGGCTTGGAGCAGCCTGGTCTAGTGGCAGTGGGCATGGAACAAGAAGATATATAAGGTGTCTTCCAACCCAAACAATTCTATTATTCTATGATTCCATGACATTTCAACTCTCTAAATATTAATTTCCCATCTTCTTATAGTGACTGGTCCTCCAGATCTTAAAGTTATATCTAAATAAACAGTAATTAATAGCCCTGGTTAGATGCATCCATTATGGCAACAAATTTTTGAATCTGTTGGTACTTTCATTTTCCATAATGTACAGCACCAAGGACTTCCTCAGTCCTCGTTTGAAAAACTAGTTCTTTTGCTTTTAACCTTTGCCTGAATTTTTTTTCTTGTTCTTGTATTCTGAGAAATAATGAATGATCACTTTCTACTCAGTTTTTCTGCATTAATTAAGTAATGAAGCTCCATGCCACAGGATCTTGTCAAATCCGAATGTGTCTGTAGTTTCAAGGGGAGACTGGACAAGGTCATTGAGGATAATTACATCTGTATAACCCATCTCCAGATCAAAAAACCCTGAGGTGCAATTATTGCAGGCTCAGGAAATAGTGACAAAAATATCACATACACTAACCCTGATCTTATACTTATTACTGGACATCTATTTTTGGCCTAAGACAGGATATTGTATTAGATGAATCTTTTGTATGATACACTCTAGCTGATCTTACATTCTCATCCATGGTTTCATCTCTCCTTTATCCCTCTGCAAACACACAACTCAAGTTTTTAGCTAAGTTTTTGACAGGGCATAATTTGGCATCCCCATTCCATATTCAGAGAAGGCATCTTCCTGAGGAGAGCCTTGCATCAGCTTGCAAGAAGGGAGGAGTGTGCTAATTATCAAATGGCAATCTTTGGGATCACCTGCCCTGACTGAGATATACAGTCCTTTGTTAAGTGGGTCAGCCACGGGTCAAGGGAACAGGTGGTTGAGCACAATTTCATAACTGCCTGTTTAATATCTGGCTCTGAAATTTCCCTGAAGTTGTCGGGGAGGAGGGACAGGATCATTATCAAAGATTGTTTGGAGAGGCAGAATCTATACTGGTGGGGAAACTGCTAATTACCATGTAATCTTTCCAATTTGGGCAGCAATAAAATTTAAATAAGATTGGCAAGTAGCAGGATGGCTTTCAGAGGCCGCCCCCACCACTGTTCCTGTCCCTATAGCCTGACGCCAGATGCAAAGCTTCAGCCTGGATGTTCTTCTACTGCTTCATAAATTATGACTGTTTAGTTGTGCATAATTACAAGGCACTGGATTGAATAGGATTAAGACTGAAATTGTCAGCTTTCTAAATGCATTAGCAAATCTTGGTATTTGGATCGAAATGTGCAGCTATTTTTTTCAATTTGCCAACAGTCCTGTCCACTCCCAAAGTGTTTCGCATTGTGCTTTATAAAATGTGTAAGATTTATGAAAAGCCTCTAAGCTGGCCACTGAAAGCTCTTGGCAACATGAATCATAAATGTGGCCCCATGCAATAAGAAGTTACAATTAGCCACTCCTTCAGCACTGAACTATTTAAAATGATTTTTTGTGCCCCACACAATTCCAGCACAGCTAAGTTGTTAAGTGTGTGCATCTGCAAATGAATGCAGCTATAAGCCTAAGACTTACAAAAGATGCTATGACCCATGGTTATGTATTTATCAATCAATTAATTTTATTTTTAAATACAATTAAGCCAACTTTCTTAGCAATGACAGTGTTAGATTCTGTGATGTGGCAAGAATAGACTATACTGTGAAACTGGCAGAAGAGTACTGAAGCCATATGTATATCAACCATGCTAAAAACCAAAACAGAAGGAAATATGATTTTTTTTTTTTCACCTCAGCAATAGTGGAAAGCTGACCTCAAATTTATTTTCAGATTTCTTTGAAATCTTTATTATTTATTAAAGACCTTGTTNCATTTTTCTACACCAATCTTGCACAAGTGAGTTGCAGTGATGTATTTATTCAGGTTTGGTTTCACATTATCATAGAATATCCTGAGCTGGAAGGAACTCACAAGGATTATTGTATTCCAACTCCTGCATGATCATGGGAAGGATTCACAAGACAGTTGTACCAACATTCTTATTTGTATAGCCTTGAAAAACTCATGTTTTCTTAGAAGGACCCCGAAATACTCAGGTTCCCAAATAAACGCTCCTAATGAGTTTTCACCTTTTGTTTTCCCCAAGAAACTTCAGTGTTGTCACTAATTTGATTCGCAGCATGATTTTGTAGAAAACTTCTCAATCTATTGTAACAGCAGAAAAAAGGCTGATGCAGTTGGTATTCCATTAAGAGAGACATCCTGCTATGAGTCAGCAAGTGAAAGAGGTGGGGCATTCATTAATGGAGTTGTCATGTTAAAGGATGATTATCTGCCAAATTTCTGGCAAGGCCAGGGAGGTCTTTTAAAAAAAATAGTCACAGGACAGGTAGCCATTCATTTTCTCTGTGGTTTTAACGTGCTACGTGATTGGGTTCATCATTTGCAGTTTTGTCTTTTGAAAAAATTAGTACTAATTCTGCTCTCCTGCATTGTAAGAAAATAAAATAAAAGGAATATAATGCTAACAAATATGTAGGGGGAAAGAAAGCTTTATGATATCATGGACAATAAGATGACTTCCATTGCTTCTGTCTTGAGTTAAACATCTGATGGCAATGAAACCTTCGTGGGAAATAAGGAAGATAAAGTCAGTAGTATTTTATAGGAGAGTCCAGCTTTGTTATAAATGGGAATTTTTCTGCAAATATATAAAACAGGATTTTAAAAGATAACTTTTTCAGTTACCTTTGTTTCTCATTTTCTATGGAGAAAATATAACTCACAAGAATCTTCCTTAACATATTCTGAAAGGTGATATCCATGCTAGATGGACTGTGATACCTACAAAATTTCAAAAATGTTGAATATTTGATCATTCCATTTCTGTTATGCCAGTATAGTGCCAATAAATTTACATACCATGGATTTGTTAAAAAAAAAAAAAAGTAGCAGTTGGTGTTGTTATTACTATCATCTTAACATTTTCTGGGGTTTATATCTATTCAGAATAAATAACAAAAGGCCAAGAGGAAGAAAAAGTAAGCTAACATAGAATTTCTTTAAACATCTCCTACTAAAAATAATACAATGCAAACAAACGGACATTTTGATTAAATGGATGTCATTAATGCAGCATGTTATGATCTGAACTCATAGTTTAATTATCTAATTAAGAGCAAATGAAAATCATTAAGGTCTGTGGAATGAAATAATTCATTTTAGGGGAGAAACAGGAAAAAGAAAAGCAGTCCCCTTAATTACAAACTGTCATCAGCATGTAGCACCTAGGAGTAAATCTTGCAGCAAGATGTCATGCCCAGCAGTATTGTACAGCAGGTGGTGGATGAATCACTCCAGCTCCATGAAGAATTGCCAAAGAAGGGAGTGTCATTAACGAGTAGACCTCCAGACTGGGAGTAAGGTCTCGTGAGTCCTATAAACATTTCTCTTTCTGACATTTGGCAAATCACTCAGCATCGGTTTGCTTAACTGTAAAATAATCATATGCTGTTGGAGACCTTGAAGACCTTATGTAGATTTGCTGATCTGCTGCTGAAAGAAATTGCCAGATGAGGGCAAGAAACTTCCCTAAATTCACCTTGAGGGTTATGGAAGGAAAGAATGGGACCTGTGCACTGTCAGCCACACAGGTACCAGCATAATGCAGCCTAGGATCACGTTACATGGGTGTGTAACACACCAAGCAGCTGCAGAGACAGCATTCAGTTCAAATGTGGTTTTGTTTGAGGATTACTGATTCTTTTCTATAGTGCCTAGAGAGTACACTGAAGTAGGGCAGTTCCTTATTAACTATGGAGCCATACACGCACTTTTTTTCTTTCTGTGGAAATAGTTGTGTTGGAGGAAGGTGAAGTGGCCATATGTTAAGGTATGATTGGACTAATTCATCCCCTGAGAATTGCTGCTGGCTTTTTCTGATTGTGTTTGCAAGAAGCAGGCAGGCATTGACACAGATATTCCCCATAAGTTCATTGATTAGGAAAGATACCCAAACTTCATGGAGGCCCTAATGAGAAGGGCTGGGACGTTAAATCAATGTGATTCTTTTCACTTTTAAGGGTCCTGAAAAACCAATATGTTTCTTTTATTGATGGTTTATTTTGAGGGTGCAAATAAAAACAAGCCAATTATAAAGTTCAGTAATGTGGAGAGAACGTTACAGTTCCTAAAGGCTTTACAGCACAAGAGATAGGCCCAGATTTCAAACAGTGAGAGATCTAGTTTCCAGTTATGAATGTGACCTACATTTCTGAATCTTAGAATATCTGTGTCACCTACTATTTCCCATTATTCTGCACAAAATTTGGGATTTTGATGATGAAGTGCAAGACACAATGAAGAAACCTGCAACAAGGAAATTTGACCATATCTGTAAAGCCTAAAGCCTGCCTCAAAAAGGGGTTTTGTGGTCATTCTCTGCTTCCTAGTTGTTCCTCAAACTACAGCTTAAGCATTATGAGTAAATATAGCATGCCAATGGCTGTAGAGGAATTCAGGGTAAACACAGTATGTTCCACAGGGGTGTCAAATAATGGGTATGAGAAAAGAAATACTTAAAACTTGATTCTGAAGATGACAGGTCTAATGAATGGAGATAAGAAACTGTAGAATAACTTTTTAAAGTAACAGCTCAACAGGAGGCCACTGAAGTGAAAACAGCTGCTGGGACTATTACACAGAAAACAGCTTGAAACAGCCACAGACACTTATATTTGTTTCTAGGAAAGGATTTCGTATGCATGGAAAAGTCCATCCAGAGTACAGTTGTGGACAGATGTAGCCAAGGCAAAGCTGGATCTGCAGAGGGAATTGGAGAGTCTAGTTGGTTTCAGAAACTGAGATTTAAATAGCTAAAGTTTGTCTGAATTGTCCATTATCTGGACTGAATAATGAGCCATGGCTTTGAGGGCAGGGAATTTGCTGCCTGAGTATCTGAAACCAGGTGTTGCTGGTTTTTTCTGTGGCTAGTACCATCTGCTCTGTGCCCAACAGAACACTTCAGCCCAAATCATTTATTTTATGGCTGTGGATGAAAAGGTGAGTGATGCCCTATGGAAGGCAATTGTAATATGGCACAAGGAAAGTACAGAGCATGACTGTGGATGAATAATCAGACAGATCTGAAGTGAGGAGACCCATTACAAAAACACCAGATTATATTGCCTGCTTTCTTCCTCTGCAGTTGACTGGACCCTGCATTCTCAACAATTCTGTTAGTTGACCAGAGAGCTGGGAAATAGAAGTCGGGGAAGCTTGTGCCAGGTGTTTTCAGATGTTTGTGGGCTGCTGCTGATTCATCTTCAGGATGTACCACCTGCCTGTGACAGTGGTTTGGAGCAGAGCTGCATGAGTGAGGTAGAATGTACAGCACAGCAAGAGAGTGTTTCTCTATTTTTCCACCCATTCCTTAACAGTCTCATCCCTAATATTCTCTATCACTGGCAACATGGAACAAGAAGAGGTAATTTCCACACACTGAACACCTTTGCTTCTGTCTCATTCATATCCATAAACAATTTCGGATTTCTTGTGAGTTCCTTTTGGTTTTGGGTTTTTTTGGTTTTTTGGTTTTTTTTTGTTTTGTTTTGTTTTGTTTTGTTTTTTTTCTTTAGGCCACAGAAGCACTGACTGCAGCTTTATGCACTGCAGTTTACAACTGTACCCAGCAGGAATGTTGTACAGCTGGCCCAGCATATAACAACATCCTAACTTTCCACTGCTGACAACTTCATTTTCTTATCCTCAATCAGGTACCTTCTCTTCAAACAAAACTAGTTAAAAAAATTGGAACAAAGGAAATCACTATAATCAACCAAAAAAACCCAGAAATATATCCAAACATTGCCATTTTTGTCATTCAAAATTTTTCCATGGTAAGAAATTATTTATTAGAACAGAGAAGCAAACCTTCTCATATCAGAGGTAAATGTATTGCATTTAATTTACAGGTGGTGTGGAGTTGACTGGTCAGATGAGGAAGCAAAGGAATCTGAAGATATGAAGGTAGAAGCACTAAATTTCCAAGGGTTTGGGGTTTTTTCCTAGATGCAGAGTTATCTTATTTTCAGATTTGTAAAAGGGACTTTGAAGGTGTGGGTCTTCAGGGATCACAGCAGCATAAATTTAAACTGACATAAATAAGACTATAGCTGTCATTGTTTCTATCTGCTCTATTTTCAGTGAAGACTTTGCAAGTCTAGAAAACCTTGCAGGATCCAGCCTTCCTCACGCATAAAAGGAATTTTAGGTTGAAATGTTTTTGGGGTTATTTTCTTCCAGGTCTTGGGAAGTGTCAAGTCTTCGTTCCGTAGCAAGAACACCACAAATTCCAATAAACATGACTTTGCTATTACTAAACACATAATGTATTTAGGTGTAAGCTATTGTGCCTTCAAGGCTGTCTTTAAGACACAGAAATGAGAGGCTTTAGCTACTGAGAGTTTCAGGGTGAAAATCTAGAAAAAATCAGCATTATGCCTCCAGGGAAGAAGCCATTGACCTTTAGGATTTGAGTTCTTCAGGCGCCACCCACCTATCACAAATCAGCTGAAGTCCACAATACTAAAATAGTATCTAGCTGTTCTTTACCATTCATTATCACTGTATTTCTTTGTTTCCCAGAAGATTTAGTACCAAAGCCATATTTAATAATGTTAGTACTTTCCATTTTGGACCATTACTGGATACAAAGCAGGTAAATATTTTTCCTTTAAATGAAGAAATAGAAACCAGTAATGGTAAGTGTATTTCAGTTTAAAAGTCTCTTTGAAGACTCTCAGTCACAATTTATAGGTATAGATTTTTCTTATTCCAGGCAAGTTCTGGGAATCTTTAACGGAATGTTTTAGTAATCAGGGTAAAACAGAGCATACTTGTGCAATCTATTTCTTTCCTTTACATACTTCTCCACATACATGTAACTAATCATTAGTCACACTCTGTGTCCCATATCTTGAATTCTGTTAACATAAGTATTTCTTATTTAATTTTAATTTTAGTTTCTTATTTAATTTTCTTTTTGAGGTATTTACATTGTTGTTGCTGTTGTTGTTGTTGCTGAAGTTATCCTGATTAAAGTCTGCCTAAAATGTATAGGAGCTTATCCTTGACTAGATTGTAAATTTGGATCACAAAACTTTAACAAAATGTTAACAAAATGTTAAAGTTTTGGGTGTTCAGTAAATTTGCAGGTCTTCTAAGTGTGGAGCCAAAATGAGGACACCATTTTCAGATGAAGAAATGTGGTTGTATACTATAGTAGCTGACTACTTTTTATGTTCTTGGGAAAGAGCAAGGAATAGTCAGCTGATGCTGCAATTGGAAAAATTACTCTGTATAACAGAGATGTCTATGGAAATCTGCTGAGTTTTTTATTTCTTTAAAAGATAAAACAGAAAGAAAATTATGTCTTGTTCAGGAATGTCCATCCCTAGAGATTTTTAAAAAACATGTTTGATAAACATCGCCTCAGAGTTCTCTGGCCTGTGAATTTGAGCTTGGGCCTGAAAGTGCTATAGGTAAACCCTAGATTTTGGTTCCGACGCTGAATCTCCATGGATCTATGTAAATGAGACATGAAGAGGACAACTTGACTATTCTGAATTTACTTGGACAATATATGGTTCTCTTTACTGCCAGCTTATTGAACACCTTGTACAACATATTATGCTCTGGGATCCAGTGCATTTTGAAAATTATGTTTATTCTGTTAAGCTGGTGAAAGTGAAAGGAAAGAAGAAAGTGTAAACTCAGCAAACTTTCAACAGAGTCTGCTTACACAAAAAGCAGAAATCATCATGCAGATTTATTAAGAAACATAGAAAACACATCATCTTTTGGAAAACACTACGCCTTGAATTGTTGAATCACTCTACATTTTAATGTGCAAATTTGTTCCCTGGCTTTTTTGTTGAAAGGATCAGACCATTTGGCATTTTGTCTGACAAAAATGCATTAGGAAGATGCAGTATAATTTATTAAAATGTATAAAGGGAACAAAGAATAGGATTAATTTTCTTCTTTTTTTTAATTCCAGGGGCACCACTAGGGCATTTAATATGGGTTAAACCAGATTCAAAGAGCTTTTCATTAGACATTTAACATAAATGACTAAGAGCTTAATCAGCACATACCATTTAAATGCATTGAATGGAGGAATTGGACTGTACATAGCATTATAATTTATAGAGTTTTGTTTTTGATTACATAAGGGAAATACATTTTTTATGCCTTAAAAGCACTCTTTTGTGATGTCAAAAAAAAAGTATAGTATTATTGTTCAGAAAATGGTGTTTCAATTTGGTAGTGAAGCCTAAAGTCACCCAAGTGGAAAAGATAACTAGCAAATTCCTCAAAGTCCTGTAGTTTGTGAGTTTTTCTCTTCAACGCCTCCTTTTCTTCTGGGCCTGATAATGAACATTGCCTCTGCTTTCCACACTGTGTTGCTTGTACATTCTTTTTAATGGCTTTAAAAAAATTGACTTGTGAATACTTCTGGAATGCAGTTTAAACAGAATTAGTGAGAGCATCACTATGCTGGGCTTGCAGCATGGAAGCAGAGTGATCCTGAAAACGTGTTTTGCTTCCTTTTTTCAATCATTTAGTGATAGTATAAAAGTAATTCAGTCCCCACTTAAACAATACCTGGGGTAACTCTGTGTGTATCATCTGTTCCATCAGAGATGATTATAGGAAATTAAAGTGCTGCAGAGGCAAAAGTGGCTCCCATTTTCAGGAACTTTATCAAAATGTTAAGGAAGGATAATATTCTAAAACGCTTACTTCTTAGTTTCTGTTTGCCTTCAGCAATACTGTCTATTACAATCGCTCTTCAAATTGCACTTGCTTTCCTTTCTAACAAAAGGCATTGTTTTTTTCCCTCTCTTCTCTTATATCTTTGCAGGAGACAATAAAGTATCTCTTCTTATCTAGAAACACTGAGAGTTCTTATCAGCAGAAAGGTAAGAAAAAGGAAATATCTCAGCAATGGAGATTTTTTTTTTTTTGTACTGTGTTTTATTTTTTTTTTAGTAGGTCAGCAAAAAGAAAAAAGAAGTTCCATTTTCTGAGGAGATGCTATCCCTTATTGTTAGAAGGAGAGCTGGAAATCAAGATAAAGCTCTTATTCTCTGAGAACGCAGTCACCCTAAAATGCATGCCTTCATCTCACTCTGTTTCTTCTTTCCCTCTTTTTATTCTTTCTTTCTCTCCCTGTCTCTTCTTCTTCATCTTTCTCTTTTTTTAACCCAATAATTAATTTTAATGTAAATTTTCTTATAGTGGGTTTGCTCCCTCCTGACTGATCATACCCACAGTACTGGAAAAACACAAGTGAAAGCACACTTTAAGAAATGAAACATCTATTTATGCATAAACATTCTCAAACAAATATACATATATATATAGCTATGGATCTGTATAGCTATATCTATAGTTCAAATGCATACACTTGAATATCTTGAATATGTTTCTGTATATATATATATTTATGTATATTTATTTTTATGCATGCAAGGATATAAAGAGCTCTTAGAAGCTGGAATTCAGCTCTTATTATGGAGGCTAGTCATGTTAGTGCTACCAGTGTCATCCATTTGCCTTAATTTAGGGCAGTAATGAATTAAGTGACATAACTGGCATTTGCTTGGTGTGGCTCCTTTCTTTCATCCTCTCTCTCTGAGTTGTAGCTGTCCAGATTATTTTGGTAGCATTTTATTTTCATCTGATGAAATATTTACCCAAACTGAGATGGAGTGGGGGAGAGGGGGCTGTACAAAAATCAGTCAGTTTGACTTGGGCACCAAACATGGTAAAATCAGTACATGTCCTTACATCCTACCAGAGTTTGTTCCATTCCCCCAAATTTCTCACTAGGGAATCTTGGTCTTTCACACAGGCTCCACAGCGAACCATGCCCTGCTTACTGCTATCCAGGCATGAGACAATGCTGAGAAGGACAGCTGTGTGCATGTTCCCCATCCCCAGCAAACATTCCTGCTCCTTCTTTGCGTCAGGTTTGGGAACATCAAGACGGGTGAGTCAGGTCAGCATGCCCAAGCAGTAGCTGTGTGTCAGAGCAAGATTATGCTCCCCTGCTAACAATGTCTAAAAATTAATTCAATATTCAAACTAATTAAGCACTGAAAATAAATACTTTCAGATGGAGTTTCTTTGAGCCTATTTTACACATTCATCCTGAGCAACTGCTCTTTAGAGTTGCAGCTTTTCATTTGTTGTTTCTAAGGAGTGTTTTCCATCTCTTAGCTAGGGCAAAGGAATCAAGGTCAGGCTGGATGCGGGTCTGAGCAGCCTGGTCTAGGGCCAGGTGTCCCTGCCCATGGCAAGGGGTTGGAAATAGATGATCTTTAAGGCCCCTTTGAACTCAAGCCATTCTGTGATGCTGTGAATACCACCTGTTGTCTTTCTTTTGTCTTTCTCATTGTCTTTTCATGCACAGTGACTGAATCATCCTCACTGAGCTTATCAGGATGATATTTAAATCTGTTCACAGAATCCCAGCTATCACTTGACTAGGGAAAAAAAAAATGAAGGGGTGGAGAGGAGGGGGGAAATGTGAAAAAAGCACATTGCTTTAGATATCAAAATAGAAGTGTTCTGTTCCAGCATAAAGATAATCCCATCTTCACCTTTCCTACAGTCAATGGGTAGAGGCTGACTACAAAAATCAGGTCCTGGGAATCTGGTGGCCTTCAGAATTGTCCAGTTTCTCCAGTGGCAATATCTGAGAGCTTTTGCAACTTACCTGGGTTATCTGAATCATCTAAATCAAGGCACTTTGCTTGAAAGGGATGCCAGAAATAATATGATTATTTTGGTTGTGATATTTAGAAAAGAATTTTAAAAATATATTTAAAATCCAGCTGTGTCATTGGTAAATATGATTATATTGACCTGTGGAAGACTACTAGCTGGAGCAGGTGGATATTCCTGAAATAGGCAGGACCCTGTGAGAAGGATCTGTTCTGGACTAGAGAACAAGAGTGAGAAGGAAGGAGCAGCAGTGAGAAACTGTAGTTCGTGGATCATAACCATCCCCACCAAGCTGTACAGCTCAAGGGAACAAGATAATGAGGATCAGAGTGAACAAGTAAAGCTGAGCCTGGTTAAAGTGATGGTGGGAAGAGAAGCATGGCTTTTTTGCCTTTTTTTTCTTTTTTTTTAATTACTTTTTTCCTACTTAAGTCCATTTGAAATGACAGTAGATTGATTTTCACCAAGTGGTCTGTTTCGCCTGTAATGATAATTGGCAAGTGATCTTTGTGTCTTTTTCTTGACCCAGGAGCTTTGTCATCCCATTTTGCTTTACTGTCCCACTGAAGGAGGGATGGATGGGTGGATGGATGGGCTGACCAAGGTCAGCTCACTACAATGACACCCACAGGTTTGTCCATCACCTACTGGAATGTTTCAGACTGTTGAATATTAGATGTCCAGCTTCATGCACTTAGCATTGAAACCCTCTTGTGTATTTCGATGAATTTGCTAAAGGTTTCTCAGCCTGTGTTCCCTTCAGGGACCTTTGAAGTTGTGAGATACTTCTGAAAATTACACCAGTCCCACAAATTGCCTTGAGATTTTGAGCAAAAAATTAATTACATGAAAATGTGTTGCAAAATTTTACCTTCTTGTATTAAACACGTTATGCTGTTGAAACAATCGCCAATTTTTATAAATAAAAATTATTTTAAAAAATTTGTTTTGTACCTAAACATAAAAACTTAGGTTTTCAACTCACGAAGAAACTGTCAAAAATATCCAGTTTGTGGTTGATTATGATGCTGCAATTTTTTTGCTACGATTTTGGGGGATGAGTGTTCTTTTTTCTTTGCTTTGGTTTTTAATGGGTACATACCATGTGTGTGCACATGCATTTTTGTCTTTGCTTGGCTCATAGTTGATTTTTACACTTGTCTTGATGAATTATCAAGGGAACTCTTTAGAAATATCCTCTTTGTTTCTCCTAAGCACAACATTAGCGAGGGGTTTTGTCATTAACTTCACTTTTATGCATTAAAAGAGGGAGGGGGAAGACACTACATTTTGTGATTTCAAAATTATTTTTCCTTTTTCTGCATATTTTTTTCTTGCTCATCACTTAGATTTTTTTTTTCAGTCTCATGTTGCTATTTTGTCAGTGATGACAATATGGAAATCCATACATATTGGTATTCCAATGGAGATTTGCCTAGCCAAACAGAAGCAAAAAATTATGTGAATACAAATGTATTAACTGCAAAGATAAATCACAACCCGCAGGCAACTTGAATAAGCTGAGGAAAGAGAGGAAAAGATGTGGGGTGGGGAGTGCAGCTTGAAACCAGCTGGAGTCAGAGGGTGGAACATCACACAAAGAAATCAGGAAACATTTATAAGCACAACTTTTTAGTATCACACAAGCAGAAAATGTCTAGTGATTGAAAAGCAAGCAGGCCCACAACCACACTGCATTGGAAAAGTTTTATCATCTTTGGAAATCATCTGTGCTCATTGTCAGGCTTTTTACAACTCCACCTAGGTTTGGAGGTCTTTTTCTTTCTTCTTCTCCTTCTTCTTCTTCTTTTTATAAAGGAAAAAAAAAAGTTTAAAAAATATGAACTTAGGAAAAGCCAATTTCATGTGCTGTTAATTTAATTCCCAACATAAAACCTTACTTCTTCTGATGGAAAATGAAATTACCCTTTCTACATCCGTTTTATCTGTCAATTAAATTCTTTTTTTTTTCCCCTTTCCTCCCCTCAAAGAAAAAAAGAACATGCACATTATTGGTTATATTTTCTGTGCTCGCAACAAAATGAAAATGGGAAGAGGTGGCATTAACTACAGTAAGTACACAAAACCTGCTTGATTATCATGTAAAGATGCTGGAATGACAACCCCAGAGACTTTGAATCTCCTTTGTGAGGTTGTAGATGTCTAGGCTAATTTTCATTTTCCATTTGTCCTGGTATTGCATGGCAAAGCAGTTTTAATAATGGGACTCTTCACAGCGTTAACTATTAACCTTTCTATTTCGTGGTATCTTACAGAAATGGCTTTTGGAGGCAGCTTTCTCTGCCTGAATCTCTGTGTGAATAAAGATAGGAAAATGAAATGCATCTTTTGGGCAGCAAGAGGGATATTCACTGTGATCCATTCTGTATGATTAATTTCAGGATGCTATTTGTCCCTTCTTTATGTTGTCATTATTTGACAGTTATGAAAAAGTCACCTACTTTGGTCTGGCTTGGTTATTACTTGTATTACCTTAAAGCTGACTGGAAAATAGTATTAAAAAAAAAAAAAAAATCAGTGTTTCAAAATTGAAAAGAAAAAAACTGAGGCAGTATTTTTTCTTTGTGTTTTAAATGCAGGAAAAAAAAAAACCAACAAAACATCTTTCACGACCGAAACAAACCAAAAATGATCCTTTCAGTTTTTTAAGAGCATCCCTAAAAGGAGAGAAAAGCAGATGCCATTTGTTAGGTAAATCCTAGAAAATTATATAGCTCAACGATAATAGTTTGTCTTGCGTATGGAGTTCTGAAATGTTTTAATCCTTACCGGAAGCAAAGATACCACTGATAAATTGAAAATAAGACACTTTTACCTTGCAGATTTTTTGCAGGTATGCTGGAGACCGGCATGTACCAGTGTTTGGGTGCAGAGGGGCATCTTCTGGTGAATGTTTTCTTTTGGCATTGCCACAACCCGACCTGAGATCCCCCCCTGCTCACCCTTGCAGTGGGGGTGGCAGGAGCAGCCATCCTTCAGCTGTGTCAGCTGGGAGTTCAGTGGCACTGAATTCCATGAGTGGATTTAGCTCGGATCTGAAGTGGTGAGGTTCAGCTAGATTTCTTTTTTTCTACAGCATTTTTAGAGGAGAATAGCTTGGAGGCTGTGATTCAGAGGGCCAAGCAAATATGTGTCCTAAAACCTCTGCAGGCAGATTTGCCAGAGGACGTTTGCTATCTTTTCTCTTAGAACAATTTTCAAGGAGGCAATTCTCCTCCACTGCCCTTTGTTTTCACTCACCTTGAGAAGAAGGACAGGTGAAAGTTAAACACTTTTTCACCTGTAACAGTTTGGGGAAGCTTAATGTGAGGTTCTTTGAATTTCTCAGGCATTCAATGGGGGGGCATTTCCTGGGTGAACTTCCTCCTACTTGGAGAGTTTTTGCACAGCTGAATGTATCTGAGAGTCTAAATAAAAAATACAGATTTTTTTTTTTTTTTTTGGCCAACAATGTATGTATAGTCAACCAGAACTGTTTCAGGTCTGTCACAGCAGAGGTATCTGAGGCGTGAATCTCCTCCTCACACTGACATATGCAAAAACCAAATACAATTTGGTTAAAGTCAAAACTAGTATTATACCAGAGGAGAGTGATTGAGTGAAAAATCAGGCCTACAATCTAAAAGTGCATGTATATATGTATATAGCAACACTTTTTTTTTTTTAGCTTGACTACAAATGCCTGGAAGGCATTCAAATCATGCACTTGCCGTTATTTGTTACTCCTGAAATGATTAAAGTAAATCACATTGTTTGATATGAAAAATATGTTGAACACACACTTCTATTTTTCTCAGTGCTCTGCCCTCCATGCTGCATTTTGTAGCGTAATCAAAATGCAAAATGCATTTTGAAAAATTAAGTGAGAGACATATGTGTGAATCATGAGGTTTATTTGCATGTTTGGCCCTTCAATTCATTAGGGATTTTGGTTTTTCTGGGAGGGAAACTGTCATATTTACATATTCTTAGACAGGCATGCAAATATTAGTCAGAAACTATAGTTTATTCAATGCATTACAAGCTCCTGGGCTGCAAAACAGTAATTTCAGTTCTTGAGTAATATATGTTTTTGGAAATCTGGCATAATAACGCTGTATCATAGTATTGCCCACTAGGACCACTTATGATTTTGTCAGGTTTTCCATTATCAAGCCTTATATTCTGGGCCATGCACATTGTACACCAGCCGTATAAATTTGTTGTCTGCCATGCATGGTCTCAGTCCCAGAGCAAATTTCTTTTGCAAATTTCACAAAGAAAAATCATGGCAGCTTATTCAGAAGTTCCAGCTGAATCAGAGGGGACACAGCACCAAGAGCAAGAAACCCAGCTAGCACAAGTCCTTTTTGACCACTTCTGTATTTGTGATCTGATATGCTGCAGAGGTTTGCTGCTGCAGACAGAAATATGCACACCAAAGAACATACACAATGTAAATATACTGTTGGTAGCACCTGTCAAGTGGAAAAGAAGCATCTGTCACCTATCTGGGAAGTGGGATATGATGGTTTATATAGCTTTGCTTGGCATAAATTCATGAAGTGATGTAACAGAATGGAGATTACTTCAATGTATACTGAAGTAAATAGTTTACATCAGCTGACTTCCCATCTCCGTATATCCCATTTCATGTAGAGTTTATTATAACTGTCAAAAATTCCCATGGGCAAATTCAGGCCTGGTTAGAGGCAAGGTTACCAATAAGGTCGAGGAACCACTGCAGCAAAAACAGCTCACCAGGGTGGTATATGTGCCGAAAGTTTCTTCAGCCAGTGTCAGAGAAACTGTGTGATTAGGGTCACCAGAGGTGCTACCTGCAGCTGCTAACCTTGATGCCCCAGGACACATTCACATTTACATTTATTTACCCTGGTCCATAAGCTGGGTGAGGCTTAAACATATGCTCCCGGCTTTTTCAGCAAGTGAGGAAAGTTAAAATGTTTATAATGAAAAACTGAACTCAGAGATGAGGAAGGTAGATATCCTTATAGAAATTCATTGGGAGAACATATCGATTGAACCATAGGGACTGAATTAACCAATACATTCTTTCAATTAATATTAGCAGGTAGGAAAAAACTGACCTATGTGCAAATTTTTCTTTTCTTTGGGCTAAAATATTAAAGACAACAATATCTTCTGCAAGTCGTCACAGGAGCTTTGCAACTGTTCTAATCTCATTTTCACTAGACCACTTGAGAAACTGGGACCAGATGATTGCTTCCATTCACAAAATTTTTGTAATACACTGATATAAAAGCAACTCTGTAGACTTTGAGTTCCAGTCATGCAATCAGGAAGGATGCAAAGGACCTCCTGACATGGCTAGAGGGGACAAAATTGATAGCTAGTGGACATCTGATACATGTTTGAAATTGGGTTTTTTTTTTCTCCTAGAAGCATAATTATTAAAATGATCATGCTTTTCATACACTGCAACTTCTGTCAGATTTCTTATTGTGCAGAAGAGATATGTATGTAGAAAACTGCTGCTCTCTAAATTCTCTTATGTACCGGAAGCTGTAAACTTTTTGAAAAGACAGTTGCAATCTGTTGTGTTCATGATTTATGGATTTAGGATCTCTCTGTGTGCAGTTGCAGAGTATTCCAACGATCCATTATGCTGCATCAATGCTACAAAGACTGTGGGTTGATTGTAGATGTTTGAACTATGCCTTACAATCCACAGTGTGGTTCTCTGAGGATTTGCCAAAGGCACTGAAAGGCTTTGTATTTTGAGGTGACTCCAAACAGTATCTAGGGATAAGGACTTGACAAAATTCTGCTACAGTAAGGTAATGATCATGCTTCTTTGTTCCGCTGTAGTCCAAACACAACTTCCCTCCAATATGCTTGTGTAGGAAGCAAAGTCAGCATATAGAAATGGCTCAAGAAGTGTCCTGGATTCTCGGGAGGATTTTACAGATCACGCTGATTTCTATGTTGCAGTGCCTAGACAGATGTGGAAGCCTCATTTAGCTGGTGTATTTCAGTGCTAATAGATTATGTACTTTTTGTCAGAGATCAAGAAAGACATCTAAAAAAAAGAGTTTTGATCTTATAATTTCTATTCTCCTTTATTTTATATAATTAATGTAGTAGTACACTATAAAATAATCTGTATTTCACTGATTATCTGAATTTACATAAATTACAATAATACAAATTTGAGAGAGGCAATATAATCCATTAAACAACACTGCAGCACAACATTTTGGTTGCAGTCCCAGTTCTGCTCTTCACCTGAAGGATGGCCATAGGCTACTCACTGTTTCCCCTCCTATTTCTGTCTTTTTTGTAAATTTATATTGTTTGTGAACAACTCTTCACAGCTTGGTTTATTAACCAACTATTGTATAGACAGTCTACCAGAAAAACCAGCTTGGATGAGACATTTAAATCTTGATGTAATAAAAATAAATGTAAGACAGGATGTTTTATATACTCACAAAAAGATAATTGTCTTTTTGGACAAGTAAAAAATATTGCTCATGATCCCAAATCCCAAATTTTTTCAAGATAACTCACTAGCAGAATGTTGCCATCAAATATATTCTTCTTCTCTAACTCTTCTGTGTTGGATTTATTCTAGTCACATGTGTGGGTTGAGAAATATACAAAAAAACCCCAGTGCTATCATTAAGATTAGAGAGCTGCAGCCCTTAAATCATTCATTTATGCAATTTTTAACTGTTTTTAACTAGCACAAAATAGCTCATTGGAATTATGCAAGTATAGATCATTTTAATTTGAATCATTGTGGAATCATAAAGGACTCCGTTCTTTAATTTTGTGCCTTCAAGACAGACACTTTGATTAAAAAATAATAAAGCATGAGAGCTGGAGGGTCCTTGCAGGTTCTTCCAGCTATCATGGATCCCTGATCTTTGGTACTAATTCTTCTCATTAATATTAATAAAGGGCTGATAGGCCATCTCAAAGCATAGTACAAACCCCATGCAATTAATTGCTTGTAGTGTTTTTATGCTTATTTTGCACAATGAGAAGCGATGCCTCAGGAGTCTAAATATCAGTTAATCGATAATATAAAATTCAGTGGAAATGAGCCCTTCAATTCCCCTTTTTTCATAGAATCGTAGAATCATTTAGGATGGAAAAGACCTTTAAGACCATCAAGTCCAACGGTAAACCCGATACTACCAAATCCACCACTAAGCCACATCCTCAAGAGCCACATTTACAGATTTTTTAGATACCTCCAGTGTTCCCTGGGCAGATCTCACCTGGCTGCAGTCTCTTTGTAGAGAGAAAGAATGTGTCCCTTAAACCTCCTTTTCTCCACTCATATGTTGTATGATATATTGAATGAATGGTCAAAAAAACATAGGGTAATTTCAGTGCAGATTTGCCCTAGCAGAGTTTGTCCCAAATTTCCTGTAACACATGACTGATGTTCTCTGTGGTCATGCAGCCTATAATATAAAGTGATGCTTACATAAATAGAGGTATTCAGTTTCCTGACCTCGATAGTCATTTGATGCCATTTTAGACTTCCAAAAATCTCCATGGTCTAGTAAGTACCACGGAGGAGCTCTAAAATAACATTAAGAACTTGCATTTAGGAATTTGGAATATAATCTACAGATATTTATATGTCATTGAAATCAACTAATAGTTTTAAATTTTTGTTTTTCAGTAGACTTATCAAAACACAGATGGAAACAAATTCTAGAGATATACACATCTGGAGTGATTTCATTTTATAGCATGATTTTTATAGTTGTCCAAGTGGTACAGACTGATATGAATACCCTCCTCCTTCAATAAAAAACAAACAAAAAAAAAAAAAAAAAAAAAAAAAAAAAAAAAAAAAAAACAAAAACAAAAAAACAAAACACAGTCCAGATTAAAGTAGATTGTAAGTAAGAAACTAAGTTTTCTGGTTTATCAGATGAGCTTCTGTCATCTGAAGCAGTATACATTTAATACAGATACACCATTTTGAGGAATACTCCAGAAACTAAGGCTTGAAGACATAGCCTACAGTCACATTAAAATTAACTTTACCTTTTGTCCTTATATTTTATTTTAATATTTTGTCTTTCATTTTTGTTAGCAATTTTGCTTTCAGATATTTTACTATGCTTTCCCCTATTTCTGTCTTGAATTGTGAATTTTCAAAACTGTGGTCTTTATTACCAATTGGACCAGAATACCTGATCTAGGAAACAAATTTTTAACCAATTTTTATGTCTTATTCTACATTCTTATGTGGAAGAAAAGCGCTTTGAGTTTTCTTCCTCAGTGACACATTTTTCAGCACACTGAAGGATTTCTGTCCTTGATGTACCTGATGTGGTGCTTGTAAGAGTACAGGGAGATTGTAGCCAAAAAACAGGTTTGCTAAGCAGTGCTTTTTTACAAATCTTCCCAATTTTCAGCAGGATTAAATTCAATTACATGTTGCTTGTTTTTAAGTTAACAAAAAAAAAAAGAGAGAAAGAGGAGACAACACAAATTTTCATATAGCCGTTTGCTTCTCCTTTCAGTGCTGCAGTTTTTATGAGCTAAAATGTTTAGATTCTTTTTCTTCTCCACTTCAACATAACAGAAAGGTTATTGCAGGGAAATTAGATAGAACACCACCAATAAAACCTTTAGAACAGGTTCCTGCAAATTTGGAAATAATTAACTATGCTGAGTTGGGTGGCATCCCTCAACTGCTCATGGTTTTGGTCAACAAAACATTTCAGAAAAATGGGAATTCTCTCCCATCCTGAACTGATCTACAAAGATGACTTGCTGATATTACAGAACAAAAAAAGGGAAATGGTTTGGATTTTATTTGCTTGTTTTTAAATACAAATATAATATTGCACTAAACTGTTTATATTGGTGTAAAGATTTAACCCCAGCTGTCAACAAGGCACTGCATTCTCTACTACCCTTCAGCCTCCTGGTAAGAAAGAGAATTGGAAAAAAAAAGTAAATCTCCTGGACCAAGATAAGAACTATTTCATACCTGTAAAAATGCATTACAAAATCATAATAAATTATTTAATACTAATTGCCATGAAAATTAGAGCGAAGAATAGAACCCAAGAGAAACAAGTGATGCAGAACAAAATTTCTCACCTCCTGCTGACCAATGTTCNGATTGTAACATTTTTGGGCCTGCAGCAAAAGGTTGTTCTGCTTCATGTGGCTCACAATAACTGGTTAAATCCTGCAGCTATCCCTCTGGGCTTTTTACAGCTAGGTGAAGTATTTTTAGCAAGAGAAAAGTACATTTTCATGCACACCTCTACCTGTATTGTTTTATCAACAAGTATGAATTTATAAGGTCAAGTCTCATCCTTCAAGTAGTCTTCGTATACACATGAACACATGAAAGAAAATGGTTTTAGGAAATGTCAGAATGCTTTATATCAACATTTTCAGAATGAACTGGAATGTTTCATTTCAAAATGTCATTTTCATTTTGAAATTGATCTTTTTAAAGGGTAAGAAAAGGAGAAAAAAAAAGTCTTAAATAACTTGAAAATGAAACACAACATTTTCCAATTTGAACAAAACTTCCTGGCGCACAAACCCAAACCCATTGATTTATTTCTCTCTTCTTTACCACTGAACTCCAAAGTCAGATATTCTCACGAGACAAGTGTTTTACTCGCATTCCAAACCAGTGGTCAGCTAAAAGTACAGTTTCTGTTTTCTCTGTGCTTGCACACAGGATATGCTATCAGGTGTATCTTTCAACATGGGAGGTTCCAGGCATGGCTTCATGGCTGTGTAATTCCTGCCCCTGCTCTGTTGAGAATGGTGATAGGTACCTTAAATTGCTATAAAATGAAATTTTGTCCAAGGAAGAGCTGCAAAAGTAGGGAAAAAAGCAGTTTTACCCTTTTTAAAGAGAAGCAACAACAAGGCAGAAAACTCAGGGATTTCAAGATGTAGAGCCATATAGAGTTCCTCCTGATTTTCCTTTTTTCTTGGGTTCTAGATTGCTTGGAATTCACTTGATTCATGAGGGCAATGAACAGCCGCCTCGTAGACATCCCTTCCAATCAGCAGGTTGGCAACATCCAAGAGCTAACTGCACATTACTATTGCCTTCTTGTTCACTGTGCACTCTGATGAGGTCATGAATATAAAATTCTTCTCTTTTTCTCAATTCTTACTATGTTAAGATTTTTTTTTTTTAAGTCCAATATTACAAAAAGTATAAGAGGAGACATTGCAGGTAATAAAAGGCAGGCCAGTCTAGCATGGATTCTAATTAAAAATAAAGAAAACTTGAAACTATCTGAAAGCTTTTTACCTTGTGAATCCACTTATTCTATGAAAATCTTGGGCTGAAATATAACATCTGGAACAAGTTCTTTTTCATATCATTGTCATTTGTTGCAGCTGATATTAGTAGCCTGAACAAGCCAGGCAAACAGTTACCTCTCTCTCTCACACTCACTCACAAACCCTTTTCTCCAACGTCATTAACCTACCCAGCTATTATGAAGGACTTGTCACTGCTCAACTCTGACTTAAAAGTGCCATTCATCATATCCTAAGAATATATCAACAAAGAATTAGAAGCTAAAAATACTACTAACAGCAATTAGTGCAGTTTTGTGCAAAGTGGGTCTTGCAACATATTTTCTACCTTTGATAAAACAAAAGTCTGGTTGTTCTGGTCTAGGATGTTTGTTTCAGCAAACTCACTTTTAGTATGCCATGACATTTCAGTTAAAACAAATAATGAAAAAACTAAATGAGCAGATAAAACAGAGTAATTCTAACTACCTGGATATACTTGAGTTACAGAGAATATTTTTTTCCTCAAAGACCCAGGTAGCACATGGTCTTTTTCTTGCACTCAGATTAAAAATAAGAAGCAAGGAGAGAGCTAGCGTGGTATGAGAAATCATGCCCAGGGATGGCAAAACTAATCTAAACAGTTTGGATGGGGCATGTAGAAACCTGGCCTAGTGGAAGGGTGTATGGCAAAGAGGTTGGAGTTGGAATTTTATGTTTTTTAAAGTCCATTCCAACCCAAACCATTCTGTGATGCTGTGGTTATGGTTGGACTTCATGACCTTAAAACTCTTTTCCAACCTAAATGATTCCAATATTCTATTATTCTATTTTTTTTTTTTTTTGTCCAAGCTCTTTCTTCTTCTGGTTTCTTCATTTGCTGTGTACATCATGCATGGATTCATTTGATCCCTCTATGGGCTGATTCAGTTAACTTATTTTGTACCAAAATATATTCAGTTTATTGTCAAGTTTCAAACGAATGTGAGTGATAAATAAAGAGGGAGGAGATAATTTCACTTTCAGCAGTAATGAGCCATTTAAACTTCAACTTCATGAATATTTTCTGTTTGAATTAAGTAGGATAATATGGCCGCCAAAATAGTTAAATTATTTACTGTAGCTAAAGACAATGTCTGTAACATAATAAAGCTTCAATTTTTTTTTCTTCCTGTGGTACGGTCATATTATACAGGCAAATAACCCCAGTCAAACTGGATCCCTAAGAAACTCTGAAATCACTTCCCAATGAGCCTCCAGAGGCAGTTAATTGATGACTAGAGGTGTATCTAGCTGATTTTCAACTAGGGAGAAGATGCATAAGATAACAACAAAAATCACTATAATAAAAAAATATTTACAGAAAAAAACTCTGATGAATCCCCCCAGGATAACATCTCCAAAGCTTTAATGAAATCCTTGGACAAAAATTAGTCTTTCTGCCATTTTTTACAAAAATCTCATTTTACAACAAAGAGTTATCTTAGGAGGAGACTCCAGAAAACCCAGATGTGTTTCATCCTCTCATGAGAGTAACAGGACTCTACTGTGATAATACTTGTATGAACAAACTCTTTCCTCAAAGGACTTGCAATTCAAATAAGTAGGAATGCAGGAATAATAATATGACAAATTTTGAGGGGAATTCTTGAAACAAAGAATATTTGTGCAGTTCACCTGCTGTGACACAAGTGCTTAAACTTGGCAGATATTTACTTGAGACATATGAAAAATTATCATAGAATTTACTGAGTTGGAAAGGACCCATCAGAGCACTGAATCCAACTCTTGGCCCTGAGAGCACACTATACAGTTTCCTCCTCAACCCCAGTTGAAGAACTTTTCCCACCCTTAGCAAAAGGGGCAGAGTGAGTGGTGTGACTGTCGTTCCCAGTCCAAGGGGTTGATATAAAGTGTAATGGTTTTTATCTTCAATTAATATTCAGAGTTGTGATTTACAGCAGCAGAAACACCACAGATTCTTCCAACCCCAGTTCAAAGATAGGACAGAATGATATGGAAGGCAGATTTCCTCAAATCCTGCAGTGAAAACACCCAGATGCCAATAAGTTGAAGTCCACAAAATGTAGTTTTTTTGTGAATTGAAGAAAACTCCCACAAATTCCATGGCAGTTTTAACAGAGGAGAAGACCTCTTTGGCATTGGCAGATTTGCCCAACTTTATTTTGGAGCACATAAATGTATTCCTTTAAATCTATTAAATGAGCAAAGATCAGCAGAATTAGCAATAACAGCGCTGGCAATTGCTGGAGCTGTAATTCACAGTTTTGCACAGTTAGCTGCACAATAAGGATTGTACTTCTAGCAAGGAATCATACACAACCTATCTGTGATTTAAACCATGCTATTTAAATATAAATTAATGACTAAACTCATGTTTCTTGACCATCAGAAGCACCTCCATCTCTGGATATTTGTCAACATTAGCATTAAAACTCATTGCAAACCGCGAACAAAGCGCAGTTCAGCGACGATGTGGAACTGAGCTCCAGTGTTCCACCAAGAGCTGACATCACTCAGACAATTTCTGCTGGGTACCCCATCTATTTTACACCTAGGAGCTGATAGGCGAGAACATGAAGCCTCGGTGGTCAGTGCTGATGGCCATACATACCTCTGTATGTTCAGTGACAGAAGTACCACAGGGTAGGGAGCAGGTGTGAATTACCCAGAAGCTGTCAGACTGGTGGTGCATGCTGGAAACAGCTGTGAAGGGGTCCTGAACAAAGCACAGCAGTTGTAGTGAGAAAACTATTAGCATATGCATGAATAAGTGGGTGTGAAAATGCTGGCTAACAACATGCAGTGTGTACTGTATTCCAGCTGAGTAGGTGTAAAAAACATCCTCTTGACGAAGAAGTGTGAATTTCAGGGAGACAAGCCTGATGAAAGATAAAGATTTGTGTTTGTTTCATTTGTTTAGATAAAGGGCCTTGTACTTCTACTTGTTATTCTGTCATAATTTGGTGAGTTTTGCCCCAATTTAAGGCAAATAAAGCAAGCACAAAATAACAGGACAGCAACTGTGTAGGACTGAGAATCACAATAGGTTTTGAACCAGCTCTTTGAGGTCAAAAATGTAACTTTCTCACTGGTAATACTCATCAGAACTTCAGTGCCTTCGCCAGGCTACACAGAGGTCATGGCCCAGACTTCTGTATGGCTCTTTGTTGTATGTGCCTGTTAAGACTACCACTAAAAATCGAAAGAGAAACTGAGCCATCCCTTTGCTGGAGATCATAACTGTCCACTAAAAAAGGACGCTTAAAAATTCTGCTCCTGGGCACTTGAGGGCATTTCACATTTCAGCCGCTCACAATTTATATTTATTTGAAAAATTGTGTTGCTCGGCAGTCTTTTCTAATAGCAATATAATGGTATTGCAGCTGGAATTTAATGGTACACTATTACACTTCAGGGCAACCACAGCACGAGTGTATCAATTCTGGGATGAGTCAATGGTGAAAAAGCAATATTGAGGTCATATTTTTCCTCTTTCTGTACATCAGTGAGACAGAGGTATACGATTTTTGGCAGAAATGTAAAAGATTATTTTTCAGTGATCTAGTTTTATTCCAGACAAATTTCTATATCTCCAACTTGAAGGTTTGCAAGTCTACCTTGTTCTGTTCTCTGACAGGAGCTGTCACAGGGATATCAGAAGAGTTACCTACAAAGCAATAAATGACATGATCTTCTACCTCATTTGCCTTTGTTTTTAACATAGCTGTTCAGCATTCCTTGAAACTTATTTTCTGTCACAGGTAGAGTGAACATACAGTTGACACAACACGTTGTGGAAAGCAATAAGACTTTTGTTGGTTCAAAAGCTCACTTTTAATCCAGAATTTAAAAAAAAATGTCATCTCTTCTGCTATTAAACTTTGGATTTTGCAGCTGATAGACATGCCATTTTTAAATTGAGATCAAGTCAGATGTCTCTCATGTTCTGCTGTAGGGGTTCTTGCTTTAATGCCTCATTTAGGGAGAAAAGGCATCAGACCAGAGGTTCACTTGAGTCAATATTCTCTTTCCACTACTTCCCAAAAGCTGATAAGTAAAGCAAACCAGAATAACAAGCAGGTCTGTGTACATTTTGCTGGTGCACACTTATAGCCTTCAACAGTTTGTGCCTTGGAAATTTCTTGAGCTAGTGTTTGCAAGTTTCTATTTAGCAGCCTCAGGTGGATTTTTCTTTAGTTTCTTTATGTGACAATTTCTTAAATCCATGTAAACTATGAATTGTTAAAGAAACAGCAAAATTTCCACCATGTTACATCTATCTGACAGTCTATATATAAATATTCTTGTATATTTAGCTGTAGGTATAAATATATACTATAAAATAGCAATTACATAGGAGACTGAAAAGGATTATGTATTATTGCCATTGCTGCAATAATTTCCTTCACAGAAGGAAATTATTTTTTTCACAGAAAATTAAAAGGAATAGCAAAATTTGAAGTCAAATTCATGCCCAAAAAGAATCACAAATCTCTACAGTTTTGATAGACTACATTACCTTGTACTGATCTGCATGTAGTTGTTTAGCTTGGGAAAGCAGTCATCACCATTCAGAGACACACAGAAAGGACATTATTTTTGCAGTCTAGAGATTAAAGTCCTTATCTAAGTGGCTAAAGATCTTCAGCTACTGTCAAGAGCATTCTAATTAATTGTATTTTTAAAACTTATCAATGGATAGCATAAATGAACAGTCTTGCAAAGAGATAAGGCATTTAAAACCTTTACTTTTTAAGAAGAATACTAAAGTGAAAGTCTGCTTTATTTGCTTTTACTCTACAGAATTTGCTGCCTAATAGCTGAGCTTCAAAGACAGGGATATCTAAAGTACTAAGACAATAGAAAATTATGATATCCCCTTGGTTTATCACAGTAAAAATAGTTTTTGATGGCAAAAGACCACAAGTCTGTACTGAACTGACTATACAGGGTCTCTGAAATGAGTATAAAAGTCAAAACTGTGTAACAAACAACAGCTTTTTATATTATTTGGGACTGGTGAAGGTTTTAGGGCACCTGCAAACCTTAGCTGGGAAGTCACATGGAGGGGAGAGGTCAGGCAAAGGAAATGGGGGAAAAGCAGAATGAAAGGGCTAAAAACTGAAGGGGAGAAGGAATCCTGCACTGCACATCACCCACCTCCCTGCATCAGGACCTAGTCAACTTTTAACTCCACCTCAGGCATTGCTCTTCAGAAGAACTGAAGCTTTGAACACTGCAACTCAGAGTAAAGTAAGCACAAGTTTTCTGAATAACAATTTTAGCTCTAAAGGGCATTTCTGTGTTAATTTTCACCATGTGCATTGGTACAAGTACTAATAAGAAAAAAGGATTAGGCTTTTATTTAGACTGTTAAACATTAATTAAAGTAACAATAAAGCCTTAGTTTCAGATACAAGAGCTACTGTTCCCTTTTGCACCAACAACATTTTGAGTGTAGTACTGTCAAGAGAGATTTCTATCTGTTGGGAGTAAAATAAACCAAAGCAAAGCAAAATGAAATTTAATTAGATTTTATTAATTAAAAATAAACTAAAATGTACATATAAAACCAGTGAAATTACTATGAATTTCAAATTTTTGTTGTAATGATCACCCTCCTCCATTTTTTCAAATGTCATCCCTAATTCTGTAATTGTGTCATGCCATCACAAAGACATCCATTTAATCAAAAGCCTTCTGCACCTGGGACACTGCTAGTCAATATGTAGTAAACAACCCATGTCTTCCAATCTAAAGTGGGGACACTGTGTTCCAGAGAGATCCATTGATCTCAAATGGCAGAGTTAGTCTTCTTTTGTGAAAAGAATCTTTCAAATAAAGCTACTTGAGTGTTTGAAGGTGTGAGCACTTTGATGTTTCAAAGCCTCAATTATTTAGGTACCACAGAGCTGAGCATTGTGTATCTGCCAAAGTCTCGTTTAAAAAGCTCAGATGGCTAGGATGTCATGTTCTTTTCAAAGTCTTCTGGTGACTGAAATTAAGAGAAAAGCCCTTTCATTTCAGTGACTCCTAAGGCTCTCTCAGCATCCACTCTGTTGTGCTTCAGCATGACACCATTAAATGCTTGCTTGCAATTTGAGTACATTGTCAACAGAGCAGATGTATTCTAAGTAAGGAAGTGGTATTTATGCTGATAGACTGTGGTAAAAGAAAAACAAACAACCAACCCTCCCCCTCCAGCTTCTGGTGTATCTTATTAAGGGATAAGATTCAAGTGCCTGGCTGAAAAGCAGTTTTACTCATACCATCATCTTTAATAATTAATTCGGTTTTGTCACCAGGATTGTGTAAAAGCAAGTATTTACCTCTCCTCAATTTACTACAGCTGAGGAGAGAATAATTCTGTCCGTGATGCATCATGTTGCTTTCTCTTAATACTAATCTGTTATTCCTATGTACACTTCTGCAATGAGCCGAATTATGGCAATTCAGCAAGATCTGGCCCACAGAGCAAAATATGGTATCCAGACACCTTTCAAATTAAATGGTTGAATAAAAGCAGCTGGTTGATAGAAGTTAGGAACAATTTACAGGTGGTATTGTAAGTGCAAAGACACAGGTTGAACCCCACATTTAGGCTCATAACTGAGGTGTTTAGGCTAGAATATTTTAGATAAATTCCTTTCTGCTACCCTTTTAGCTGCTGGAAAACTACAGGAACCTTCAGGGTGATTGAGATCTAAGCAGAGTAAATTGTCACTTCAGGACATATATTTTTCTGTTTGGTCATATAAATGGACTAAGATACTGAATAAGTTGTCTTACTTAAGAGCCTAAAATTTAATGGAATTAACATTTGCATTTGTTTCTGCTAATGAAATAGGATGTGTTTTACCTGATTGAAAAGAAGAAATAATGTGAAGGAAGAAGTAAAAGACAGGTGGGAGAGTTAAAGGTATAAGAAAGTGTAAGAGGTAAGAGACACAGGCCCTTTCCAGATCAGTATAATTCTTTAGAGTAGAGTCCGACTGTTTTGGGCAGAAAACAGCAGTGGATCTGGAAAGATAGATTATTCAGTCACTCCCTGTCACAGGATTTTTTGGTATTTTTCTTTAAAACATCTTGTGAACAGCCATGGGATGGACCACCAAACCCATGTACTGGGTTTACATGGTAAGGTTTTGGTAGTTCAGGGGCCATAGGAAGGGCTTCTCTCAGGAGCTGCCAGAAGTTTCCCCCATGTCCAATGGAGCCAATGCCAGCGAGCTCCATAGATGGACCCACCAAGCCCACCAGTGAAAGTGGTAACGAAAGGGGAAAAAACACTTTGCGATGGTAACTACAGCCAGAGAGAGGAGCGGGAACATGGAACAACCCGNATGCAGAGAGGAGCCCAGGCTGGAGCAGGTTTGCTGGCAGGACTTGTGACTCCATGGAAAGGACCCACACTGGAGCAGCCTGTTCCTGAAGGACTGACCCTGTGGATCAGACCTGTGCTGGAGCAGTGATGAGGAACTGCAGCCCGTGGGAAGGACTCACACTGGAGCAGTTCATGCAGGACTTTCTCCCATGGGAGGGACCCCACACTGGAGCAGGGGGAGGATATGAAGAGTCCAAGCCCTGCTAAAGAAGCAGCAGCAGAGTGTGGGATGGACTGAACACAGCCTCCATTCCTTGTCCACCTGTGCCACCGGGAGGGAGACAGTAGGGAAATGAGGAGAGGAATCGAGCCCAGGAAGAAGAGAGGGGTGGGGTGAAAGTGTTTACAGCATTTGAGGTTTTTTTTCTCATTGTTCTATCCTGATTTGCTTGGTAATAAATGAAATCAGTTTTACCTAAATTGAGCCTGTTTTGTTTGTGACAGTAACTGGTAAGTGATCTCCTCCTGTCCTTATCTCTACTCATGAGCCTTTTGTTATATTTTCTTTCCCTTGCCCAGCCAAAAAGAGAAGGGACAGAGTGGCTTTGGTGGACACTGGGGATCCAGGAAGGGTCAATATTATTGTGGTGCCAGCCAGCAAGCTGTCCTTTCCTAATGTCACATCAGCACTCTCTTTTCACACACAGGGCCCTTCACTTCTGTGCTCAGTTTGGTTTGTAGGTGGAGAACTGAGGTTTAAAGCATGCACCTGCAGTGTTGCACCTTGGCAGCTGAGCCCAGATGTATGGAAAGACAAATGTTTGTATTCATTGCAATAAAATGGTGACATTTTTAAATGTTGACAATTTTAAAAGTACTTATCTCCTATTCTCCCATGTAAGTACAAATTACTTTTGCCTTTTTGGTTTTTTTGGTTTTCTGGTGGTTTTTGTTTTGTTTTGTTTTTTGGGGTTTTTTTTGCTGAACTTCTCCCAAGAGAAGTACAATGTCTACAGATGCAGAATTTAAACCACAAACCGTGAAGTTATTACATCCCATTTTCTTGCAATAAGGATCTTTCAGCTTCAAGTGTGGACACCTAGGGTGTGGATGCACAATTGCTGGGTGTGGAGGTTTTCAATGGAAGAGACTCAAGTCAACTGAGAGTTGCAGAATTCACTTAGAGACACTGTAGGAATTAGAAGCCTCACATAAAGAACTGTGAACGTCCCTGCAACTTTAAAATAAACTGCTTTTATTTCATCATTTTCCCACCATCTTCAGCTAAAAGACATACAAACTTCTAATCATGCTGTGTATTATGTGCTGAGGTTTGTTTTGGGTAGCTGAAATGTCTTCTGATATTTTTGTTTACCTTTTTCTTATTTTTATTGAAAACACATACCTTGCAATACATAACCATTTCTTTTTCTTGTTTTGCCTCACAATCATGACCATTATTCCTCCTTTATTTTAAGACCAAGAGCTGGCTACGTTTTCTGTTCAATAAGCCACATAATAGCATTTAACCACAAGACTTTGGGAGAATTTGACACCTTTCACAAAACCGTGTGCTAGGTTACCAGGCAAGCAGCAAGTTACATAACCATTTACACAATTAGTTAATTTGTGTGAATTTCTCAGCTGTAGAAAATTTACTTCTACTTGAAAACACGAGCTGGGGTGTTAAATTAGCTTACCTTCTTCCTGATGTGTAAGGTAGGGGGAGACACATGACTGACTTCCCGGAAATCTCGGGGAGTAGATGACAATTAGAAAGATTGATGTACACTGTGAGTTGCTCCAAGCCCTTATGCTGAGCCACCTTATTAATTATCACTGCTTTGTGTTGCACAGACAGGTAGGTAGTCACACCATTATGAAGCAAGTTAGATGTTCTCTCTAAACTGGGTGTATCAAATGCCTCATTTCAGTGTACCACCCTTAAAAAAAATACTGAGATGAGAATGCAGCTACACCTATTGTCTCCTAGAAGAAGAGAAAAATCCATACTTCTGTTAGTGAGATAAAGCAGCAGGTCAACAAAATTTTTAATTATTTTTTAGTTGAATTTTAAAATATAAGGTGAGGGCAGAGAGAGAAATATGAGCAGGAAGATGAAAAAAAAGGGAAAACATAGGAAATAATAGTAATAATAAAATCCAAAGCTAATTAATAAGATAAACTACATTTAATTTTTCTAATTTATTAAAACATAGTCAAGTCTTTGATGGTCTGTGAAGTCTGGTGTGCCATCAATTATGTTCTCAAAAGACTTCTGGAACACTTTTTAAAGTGAGAAGTAAGTAAATTATGGGTTTGTCTTTTAAAGTGTGTTTTATTATGTCATTACTTCAAATAATGCCAGTAACTTGGTACCAGTTTGAATGGTTATGGAACATTTGTAATTCAAGGGGGTGTGATTATCGGTGTATATTCTGGTATAAAAAAGACTTTAGCCAGATTACTTTTTATCGGCTCATGAATTTAGATGCAGTTCCTTTAGCTCCATAACACAGCTGTCTGAGGGTAGATATATGCAGTCCTTCAGCCTGGCTGCCATTGAAAACTTGTACTGTGAGCCTTGATAGTTTGTATTGGGAGGAGCTCTACTGGTTCATGGGTAAAGATATTTCAAAGGAAAGAAAAAAAAAAAGTAGAACTGAGAATCAGCCAACAATTTCATAAGCTGAGATCTGTTTTTGAGTCTCATCCTGTGGACAAAATGGGCTGGTCAATCACCTAAAGCCCTTCAGTAGATTTAATGCAAGTTTTAGCTTCTTACCCAAACAAACAAAACCTGTACTCTGTCTGACATGAAACCATTTATTTAAATGCCAAATTCATTCTTTACACTTAATGTGTTTGCATTTAGATTCTAAAGCCATTTGCAAGGTGGGGAGGGGCAGAAGCAGAAGCAAAGGCTGGCAAAATTCATAGTGCCAGCAATTTTCCATCCATTGAAGATTAAATGCAGCACATTCTGTATACACCTACGTGACTATCACACACGGCACAACAACTCTGCAACTTCAAATGATTTAATTGGCAAGCTGCATGACTCTGAAAAAAGCCAGAGGAATAATGCAGAAGTTACTCGTGTGAACTTGGTCAAATGGTTTTTAAAAGATGACAAAAAAAAAAGCCTTCTTATGAAGGAAGACACAAGTCATGCTTCTGGTTAATGTAGATTAGAGTTTGTAATATAATGTGTACATTTCTGTCAGGACAGAGCTGAATGCAGGCACAACTTACTGACTGATCTATTGGAGTTGGACTTTGTCAGCTGAATGCTGTGAGTAAAAGACTCCCTTATTAGACACAGATGAAGATTAGGAACTAAAGGACAGTTTGGGAGTGGGAAAAGACTAGGATTTATTTCAGCAGAATAAATAAGTTTAGGAAATATCAGAGAGAAAGGAAAGTTTTTACAATTCCTTGCAGCTCCTGAGCAGTCTCTGCTGGTGTAGGATATTGACCACATTCACAGGAGATTTTGAGAGGTCATTTACTCAGTGTTCTGGGAACTAGCTTGGACACAGCTTTGTGTCAGTGAGGACTGCAAAGTCTAGAGTGTTCTTAATGAAAGGAGGAAACAAATAGAACACAAACTTATTCCTTTCTCTCCTGACATGTGTGGAATAAGCTGTAAAAGAGCTCCTTAGTTCATGTTCTCACATAAAGGTAAAACTGGTTTAATGTGCTGTAATGCAGACAGAGAGGGTCGAATGATCTGTAGTTAATGTTGAGTGCAAAGGGTTTAATAAGATTATTATGGTTGCCCATTTTTGATAAGAGCAATACTACATGTTCAGGGCTGACTCTTTGGGGCAAGACTTGTAAACTGGCATCTTGATGTCCATTGGGGAGGTCTCAATGTGCATCTCAGGAAAGTTTGTAATTCATCCCCCTGCTGTTAAGTGTTACTAAACTTGCTTAAAAAACATGTTTTGTGTCATCTATTTTGTCTCAGGTGAGTATAAAATTGTGCTGATGCTAAATGCTTGGAATATTTAAACTACAGCTTGCAAGGATCCACAGAATTGATTGATGCCCAGTCCAAACATTGCACTGTTGCTGCATAAGATAAATATAATATGAAAAATAATAATTAAAATACTTGGGGGATTTATTGCTGTTTTTTGGAGTTTGTTTTGATTTGGTTAATGTTTAGAGTTTCTTCATCTGGTTTGTTGGTTGGTTTGGTTTTAGTTTTGGTTTTTTGTTTTTTAATTGGTTGGTTTTTTAATTAGTGTGGAAAACTACTAAAATTGTAAGGAAGAAGAACCTCGCTTAACAGGAACCCAAGGGAAAGGATGAGCTTGAAGGGATCCTTTTCTACAGTGGAGCAAAAGCAGAGGAACTTTTCCCCTGTTCTTGTCCTCTAAGACCCATCCTGTAGCAGCAGCAAAAGAAATAATATAAACCAGGGTGTAGTTTATGTGTTGTTGGTACAGCATTTTGCAAATGTAAAGTGCTATGCAGGTGCTGTTATTGGTATTATCAGGTGAGTTTCTCTTTACATAAAAGAGAAAAATTGTATCAATATAATTGCTGTGTCCTGAGTCTCTGGGATTTTTTAGTTAGTACGCTAAGACTGAAGATTTATGTAAAGTACTGGGACCTTTACGGGCTGTATCCACCTTTGCTGTGGCCTATCCACATTTTTTGATCAGTTTATTATCCCTTACCTTAGTATTTGCATTTATGCATCTTGAGTCTGGTGTGTCTCAACTTTTCCTTTTTCCCTTTTATTTTTTTAAGTGTTTTCCTCATTCAGAATGTATTTGAATACAGGCCTAAATGTAAGCATAGACTGATATCCCATTTCTACCAGTGAGATTTAGGCATTTTCCTAAAATTTAGTAGTTTGCTGAAGAAGAGTGATCTACAAAACTACCGCATCCCAGCTACTTAATAAAGCTAAGTAAAAGAGTGTTAGAGTAGAATTCCTCATCCGTTAATTCTATTCACTTGAAAGTGACAGAAAAAATAATATAAAATCAAATAGGTGTTTGTTTTTTCTATCTTGCAAAGGTAACTTGATGCAGTCTGTAGAGTAATGTATAAGCAGTGATGCTGAGAGGTACTTTGATATGATAATAGAATATGAGAAATTCACATTTAATTTCTTTTGTGAGTGCTAGCTCAAATGCTGATTGGATTGTTTTTCAGGTGAGTTTGGTTTTGGGCTGTTTTGTTTGTATCTATAGGGAGTTTTGTTTTTTTGTTGTTGTTGTTGTTTTTTGGGTTTTGTTTGTTTGGTTTTGTTGTTGTTTTTTTTTTTTGTAGTATCTATAGGGTTTTTTATTTGTTTGTTTGTTTAATTTTTTCTCAAGTGATGCATTGACTGAAACACAAGGAAGTCAAGTGATTGCCCAGGTTTGTTTTCCAGTGAACAAAGGTGTGGACCTCTTAAATGAGCAACTGTAGGTAACCTTAGCCACTAAACATCAAATAAGCCCCTTCATTTTGTTAAACACTGAGTGTAGCCATAGTTAAATGACAACAAGACACGACTGTGTCTCAGCACTGATTGGCAGCAGGCATCAATCATTATTCTGGCAAAGATCTTGGGGAAGGCATCACTTTGTTACAATCCTGGCAGGTTTGAATGGGATTACTTCGGCTTGGTTTTCCAGTAGCTGTTATGACCAAAATTTCAACACAATAAGAATTCATCACTGGTGCCAATCACACACTTTTTGCCAGCCTCAATTCCCCTCCTGGACAGTTTTTATCCTCAATAATGCTGCAAACAGAATCACCAGGCCAGAGGGGTGGGGAGAAACAAATGGTGCAAACCACCAAGAGGAAGACTGGAGCTTTCTCAGACATTTAGGGAGAGGCCTAAGTGTTTTGTTTTAGAGAGCCACCATTTCACTGGGTCATGCTGCCCGTGGCACTGAAAATATCTGAATAGAGCAAGAAAAAGCAACAATTTCAGATGATGATTAGTGCTATGATTCCTGCTGATTGAGTAGACAAATACTTAGGCACATAAATCTATGGTAATTACAAGGTCCAGGGCCTTGTTGTCACCATATTTGAGCATTAACTGGGGAGTAGAAAAATACAAGAAATTGAGTCACAGAGTTAATAAATGCAATTTCCAAGATCTTATGCAAGTTTTCTGTTAAAACAGAATTTGAAGTATATATGTTGTTGCCATGCTAGAGCAGCAATAACCAGTAGATACATTCCAGAAAAGGGCCAATCTTACATGCAGGGTCAAATTGAAGACACAATGAAGGTGGAGTCTATTCATCATGGATATAGCTGGAATATAAATTAACTTTAAAAGCCTTGACTGCAGTTCAGCCTTACATGCCATAGTAAATATAGAAAATAAGGTTTTGATCTATAGGAAAAGAAAAAAGGGAACATGGGAAAAATCATATTGGTATTGGGGACACAATATTTCCAATAAACACTTTGTGAATCCAGGCACTACAGAGATAATAAAGATCAATACTGCCTGGTTTCCACCAGACCTGCTTAACCATGCCATCCAATTTTCCATTTGTTTCATCTTGTGAAGAGACCAGAGGGTTTTTTATCTATTCGAGGTCCTACAATAACAGGACATCAACCCCAAGATACGGCACTGTATGCACTGACCAGACCATAGCAAAAGGATGTGATAGAGAAAAGGAAAGTTAGCTGTGTACAAAAAGTACTGAAAGTGAAATTTTCTTCTGAGGTCCTCCAAAAATAGATACAGCTGATGGGGATCAGAGACTCACAGATTTCCACTATCAGCAGAAGAACTCTCATAAAATGAACCACTGAAATGTGGAACTGACACTGATTCAGCCTTCCTAATTTGGCTGAAAAACTGAGAACAGCATGGTCAGTGAATTCACTTCTTTAGGGCCTAGGGCTTTGAGGGACAGTGGATATATCACACCATGTCCATGTATTTGTATATAAGTATATATTTCTATTAATGACAATAAATCTATTTTGAAAAAAAACTGTGGTTTCTAGATTATTTTTGAGCCTTGTATATTTCAGTCCTTCTAGCTCATTTACATTTTGCCTGACAAGATGGTGTAACAGTATTCACATATCACTAAGGAGCAGTAAAAGCAGGGAAAATGAGCCAGGAGCTGAGCCTGGCAGGGCTCAAGAAGGGCAGGGCTAGTGATGGAACCAGGACCAGCCACAGGCAGTGAGTCCCAGATAGGTGCACAGGGATGAAACAGATCTGAGGCTAAGCCAGAATCCCAGTCAGCAGGTCAGGGTTAGTGGCTGGGGCACAGGCATGCCTGCAGTGTAGCTCAGACAAGGAACCAAAACCTCAGAAAACAACCCTAGCTGCAAAGCCAGAGGACAGAGGCCCCAGATGAGACTTCTCACAGCTTCTTCTTCTTCTCAAAAGGAAGTGACTACCAAATCAATGCTCCCTAGGAAATGTTTATTCAGCAATAGATTCTGCTTAACCTTTCCTTTTAATATGTCCATGTACCATGCACTAGTATGTATCACAGCAAATCATGTTTTTTACTTCAGTTGCTTCATTTCCTATTGCACTGTTTAAAAAGTATCAGACCAGCTCATCTAGACCTGAGAGACCAGACAGTGAAGTAGCAGAAAGGTAAAAATACCCAAAACTATTTTGCTGTTGATGATATGGTGGGGTTTTTTGCTTGGTTAGGTCCTGTGTATTTATTTGTCTTGTGGCACACATCCAAATTCATTTCACAGTTATGAGATGCATACATTGGGCCACAGATACTTGTGTACCTCAACACTTGGCTGTCTAAAACACTCTCTTTCAGGATGAACAGTCCTCCATTTTAAAACTGATCCCAGCTCACTTCAAATGAAACTATTGCCCAAGACTGTGAAAAAAAATTAAGCAATGTTAGAAGACTCACAGAGCAGCAGTAAGCCACAGAACTGTGAAAACAAATCCTCAGAAAGATTTCCGGTATCATCTCTTAACTGAGACTTGCTCACGATCCATTTTTCCCTTCTTCCTTTTTTCTCTTTAAACAAAAAAAGAAAGATTTATTAATGATCGTGAAAAAAGTTTGCTAGCATAACTTTGCAAAAAGTGTCCAAAATTTCAGAGGTAAAATATCTTATATTTATTCTTATAAAATATTCTTATATTTATTAGTAGCAGAGATATTCCTGTGACAGCTAAATTAAAAAAAAAATTAAAAATTCAACTTTGAAATTATAGAAATAATGAAGAAAAATATTGGGCCAAATAGCAATGCTTTGAAAAATTTGTTTGAGCTACTAGCTAGTGTTGAGAACCTTCCCTATTCATTTGAATGAATAAGCATTTATGGGATCAATTCCCATGAAATTGTAGAGAAGTTACAGGGGACAACCAATATGTTCTTTCTACTTAGGCAGAAACCTTTTGGATGATTCTAATAGAATGATTCCCTTCAGGTCGCAACAGTAGCAATTTTTACATGGCTGCAGAGATCCAGATTAATCCAGAGGTTTGGAGGTGAAGGGACATGGTGTCTTTGTATCACATAAAAATCATCACATGGACATCATATAAAAATAACATTATAAATCTGGAATACAAGATGATTTGAAATCAGAGAAGATTGTCTTTTTGGATGAATCCAAGATAACCATGAGTCAAGTAATAGTCATGGTAATGAGATGTGTATGGGTATTATAAAGCAGGATTCACTAAATCTGATCATGATACCTGAGTGAGGGATAGGACAACATTTTCTAAAATCTTTGAGTTTGTTTTTGGATCTTGTTTGTAGGTGGTCACAAGTATGGGGGCTTGGCTTGTGTGACAAAGTAAAGGTCTTGTTTTTGCATCTGTTGTAGTTCTCAAGCATTCTGTGGATGAGGAATTTTTTTCCGATATCCAACCTAAACCTCCCCTGACACAGCCTCAGGCCTTGCCCTGGGGTCTTGTCCCTGCCACCACAGAGCAGAGATCAGAGCCTGTCCCCCTTCTTCCCTCGCAAGGAAGCTGTGACTACATTGTGTTCTTCCCTCAGTTTCCTCTTGGGCAGCTGAGCAGACCAAGCAGCCTCAGCCACTCCTCACATGATTTCCCCTCAAGCTCTAGTCCTCTCAAATGCCAGTAAACCATCAAGACAAATGGTTTCAACATCTACTGGATAAAAACCAGCAGAACTTCCTGGCTTTGCAAATACTCAGCTTTTAATGTCAAGAATGCAGAAACAAAGGAATGCACCCTGTCTCCAGAGTGCAGACAGCTCAGTGGCTGCTTACACTGACATTGTCACTAAGGAACATAAAACACTACAGGTCACCCATAGGAGGACAAGGAAAAGTACTGCTACAAGTAGATGTGAAGATAACAGGACATTTTAACAGAATACAGCACAAAGCCATTCAACAAAAAAGGCACAGATCTACTGGAAACCAGCTTTAGCTGCAGAGTTTGTGACTGTCATTGATGTATCTTCACTTTCTGGATAATCTTCCTAACTTTATGTCCGTTGCTCTTAATAATTTGTATTGTTGTTGTAGCACAGAAAGTAATGAAATGTCTCAAATATCCAGTTATGGAATAACCTATGAGATTGTTCTTACTTCTTAACAAGTTCTTACTTCTTAACAAGTATGATGCTGGCAGCCTCAAGTCATGTATGAGACTTTCCCAAAGTGGAAACATAAATGCCGTTAACTGGTACAAAGTATATTTTGAATGCTTTTCATGTTCCCTTTTCAAGTGGGACTAACAACTATATCATTTCCATTTTTTGTTTAAAATTAATTTCAGTTCTGGGTATTACATATCTGGTAGGGTTTAACCCTTAGTTTATTTTCTATATAATATCCAAAACATTTTTAAGGCTTCGAATGTGCACACTGTAGGGGTATTTGTTTATGTTTGTGTGCACGTACATAGACATATCTCTATGGACAAGTCTAGACATTAAAGGGTTCCAAAATGAAGGAGTTAGTATTTCCTGTAAAACCAGTAATTTGACTCACTATGCAGTTAGATTTTGATTGCAACCATGGAAAAAGTCTTTCCTGTTCCTAAAATTAAAATTTTCAGCTGGGAAAAAGATCATTCCATTCCCTCAAAATTGCCAAATACACACAAACATACGGACACACACACACACACACACACACACACACACACACACACATGTGTTTTCACCTCAAACTCTCAATAAGAAAGAGTCTTTTGGGCTTATATTTAAGATCTGAAGCTGGTTTTAGCACTATGTCTGCATCAGATACATATTTATATGCACATATATACAAATACACACATTCATAAACATTATGCCACACACACACGTGTCACATAGAAACACATATATATATATCTTATGAACATCCTCATACATGCATTAAGATTTCATCTCCAAATACCATTGTCTTCTTTCCTTCTTTTCTAAAAACTCACCTTTAAATTACAGATTGTTGTTTGCCATAAAGGGGATATATAAATGCAGAAAACAGATAATTTAATTTTTAAAATGGAGAAAGAAAAACAACTGGTTAATGTTGGAGAAAAAAGAAATTAAACCAAAAAAATAATCTTTTCGAGTCTCTAGATTTGAGAGGCTGCTGGTTGCACTGATAGAGAGAGGAGCTCATTATACAGGGAACACATATGGTGTCCTTAAAATATAACTCCTGAAATACATTATTTTAAGAACCATTATTTACTGTGTGTGTAATATGCTTTTATTATTTATGGTCAGGTGGTTTTTAATTGGAAGTAGGCTGGGTGCCTTCCAAAGGGGTTGGTACCACTTGTAATGAGTCTTTGACTGATAATCAAAGAACACATATTTAATTATATGCTCATATATTGCCTGTGTTTGAAGGGGGATCTGGGGAGGGGTTCATCAACATTCTTTGGTAACACCTTGAAGTGTTCTCAGCATCCAATTCTGCAGAAGCACCTCTCTTTTGCAGTAGAGTAAATGATTTATACTGCTCGTGTTCCTCTTTTTTTAGACTGCCAATTTATCTAAACTAGAATGTTAA